>JAHKKF010533778.1:0-10533 GCA_019740295.1 Labeo calbasu
AAAAGTATTCTCGTAGCCTAATTACGTTATAGTTGAACCAGTGATGTCACATTGACTATTTTAATGACATCCTCACTACCTTTCTGGGCCTTGATCGTGGTAGTTGTGTTGCTGTCTATGCAGGGTCAGAAAGCTCTCGGATTTCATCAAAAATATCTTAATTTGTGGTCCGAAGATGAACAAAAGTCTTACGGGTTTGGGACGACATAAAGGTGAGTAATTAATGACAGAATTTTCATTTTTGGGTGAACTATCCCTTTACATCAATGTGATAAATGTATAAAGTCAAAAGTAGTTTAAAAGTAATCTTAAAGTAGTCTGATTATATTACCTAAAATGAGTAATGCAATAGATTACATTACTGACTACAAATTTTATGTAACTTGGAATCAGTAACAGGCTACAGTTTGCTAGTAATGTATCCAGCAATGGTTAAGAAGTCACTGAAACATTCCCTCTAATGCACAGACTGACCAAAACACTCTCATTGCAATAAGCAACTACTTTACGCTTCGGTGAATTGATGCCTAATTCATACGAATTTGTACAATATCCTTTTCATACGATCTACTTATGCTCCACTGACAGTTAGGTTTGCTTTTTTCCTAAATATCTTAAGTTTCTGTACAAGTCGCATCGCATACAAAATCACCACCTTGTTAAACAGTTACGGTTTCTCATGAGACCAAGTTGTACTGACAGTCTATCTGGTACGTGCAAACAAAGTGAATAGTCAGAGGTCTGTATATCAGCACTCTTTGGCCCATCAAACTCAAGGACCAGCACTAACTGCTGACCTGCACTACACACGACACAGCAGACATAAACTCAGCATTTAACTCTTCATGTAGTTGATAAAAAAGTAAGAACTGAGTGCTTATAACATGTAAAAGTGCACCAACAGAGGTGCAGCCTCTGTCAATGAGGACGGTCATGAAATATGCAGGAGAAAGCCATCACAGAACAAGAAGCCATTAAAGCCTCGTGGCTTTCTGAAATATTCATAAGACCAAACAGAACTCTCCTTCTTTTAGCTCAAAAGTTTATAAACACACCGAAGAGAGACACAATGTATAAAAAAAGACCGGGACGCACATCACTCTTCCTGTCATCACTTCACCTCTTCCACTTTGTGGAAGAAAGGATACATCAGAAAAGTACTCAAGAGATATTTTAAAGAAGGCAGAAAGTATTTTAGCTGTTTTCACTGATCCAGGAGTAGCTTGAACCTAGGTAGAACCATTATAAGAGAACAATTTCCTGACTTCACCATCATAGTGTAGCTTTCTCAAAATGAAAGACAGGAAATGGATGTTGATTCCATTAGACTGCATGTACATTAGTGCGTACTGCTAGCGCTAGACTACACATCATCTTCCGTTATCATCAGTTAACATCAAACACTTAAGCCTGCATCAGAGCTCAACGACAGTAACTACATTACAGCTGCCTCATGGCCTTTATAGATTCAATTATATTTTTATTAGCAAAACTACATGCAGATTTTCAGTGGATTGGATGTTTTTATTGTTTCCAAGAATGTTCTGAAAGGAAGTACATTGTCAAGAGTCTTTCCCAGAAATGGGTTTGCTCATTTATCTTATATTGGAACATAGAGAGCATGATGAGATGAAATTCACTGGCTGCGTCTCAAAAATTACTGAGCCGCCTACTCGGACAAGATTTTTGGGCATCATCGGTACATTAAGACGCTATGCGGTGCTTCCATTGGCTTTGCGAAAATCTCAAAAAGTGGTATGACAGTGCCAATAGCTTGGTGACTAAATGAGCAAGTCATTATAGTCTCAGCCTCAGAAGTCACACCCATGGACCACTGGCTGAATATGGCACACAAAAGTGAAAACGCATTACATTTACAACTTCATCAGGTTTAACTAAAAACTGCATTTTCAAAGTATGTGAAACATTTAAAGTTCGCCACACAAAATCTTTAAAATACATCATTAAGAGATTTACACATCGGTCTGTTATTGTGGGGACATTTCCAAGCCCATAAACATTACGCGGCACAAATTGAAACGTGATTGGTTGCTTTACCTGTCAGTCATATGGTATCTTGGGCGGGCCTTGGCCATTTAAGGCAGATAAGGTTCCCAGACTTTCTACCGTCAGTCTGAAGGCCTGGCTACGCGAGACTAAAGTCATTATAAGTGCATATTCACGTCTCAAGTGCTAACTAATATCATAGGTTGTTTTTTTTATGCCATAATTTACTTTGGTTTGCTCACTGGAGATTTGTAAGTCAATCCCTTGTAAAAATAAATCTCTTGTGCACTTGTACTGTACTTCAAAATTTGAAAGTATGTTTAAAAACTACTTGCAGATAATATTAATGAAACAAAAGACTACTTAAGTGTTCTTAAAGAGAGACACTTTCATGACTGTTTCTTAGCACACTCATATATGTTTTTAAGAACTTCACTCTGTAATAATGTCACACTGAGAGTACATTTTAAATCATTATGTTTTAATAATATTTTGTGGTGCTTTACAGACGTACGCTTATTTTAATGTGTTCAGCAACATACTAAAGCACATATGCTGTACCTGATTATACTTTTATCTGTAGTGTGTTATTTGATTTTTCATTTAGGGTTAATTTTCATACAAATTTACGAATGTACACTCTAAAAAATGCTAGGTTAAAACAATCCAGCACTGGGTGAAATATGGACAAACCCAGCCACTGGGTTAAATGTTTAACCCAACCTTCTGGATAGTTTTATTTAACTCAACTATTGTTTAAAAAATACTACATATCTTGCTTAAAATGAGTCTGAAATAAGTTGTAAACGAACATTAATATGTTCAATGAATAAACGTTCATTAATAAGTTGAATAAATAATCATTAAATATTAAAGATTTAGTTTTTAGTAAATGTTCACATTTTCATTATTACTGACGCCACTAGTAATAATATGTCTGATTTTAATTTCCCACCTATTTTGGGTTCATTTGAGGCCAGCCATATAGTAATTTTTGATAGTTGAGTGAATAATTGAGTTAAATAAAACTACCCGTGAAAAGTAAACAGTTGGATCAGCTTAAAAAAAATTACTTCAATTGGTAACACCTACAGAAATTAAGTTTTCTCAGGTTATTTTATAACTTTTATCATCCTTTTTTTAGGTGTTACCCACTGAAGTATTTTTTTTTTTTTAAAGTTGAGACAACTTTTTATGGGTGCAGAAGGTTATGTTAAACATGTAACCCAACTGCTGGGTCAAAACAACCCAATTGCTGGGTTTGTCCATGCATAATCCAGCATTTTTTAGAGTTCATAATTAAAATTTTTAAATACAATGCATACAAGTTTCAACAGATATTGCATTCAGGTATATTTTAGTGTAACATAAATGCTTGGCAGTACATTCAGCAGTTTATTTGAACTATTTCAAATACAAATAGTTATGAAACTAAATTACTACTTAAGTGAGTATACATCTAAACTTTAAAAAGTCATTTAATTGTAAATCACATGCAATTAAGTGTCCGAAAATAGTTAAAAACATCACTTAAGAATATTCCTTTAAATTACACCTGTTTTCATTATTAGTACTCTTTTTTTAAATTATGCTAAAGTGTACTTCTTTTTCACACTGCCTAACCGCTTTGGAACACCGTAGCCTATGTTGTTAAAAGTGCTACATGGATAACACTTTACATTAAGGTTCATTAGTTAAAATGAACTAAGAATGAACAATACTTCTAAAGCATTTACTAATCTTAAAGTTTATTTCAGTAATGCATTATTAAAATCACAAGTGTGTTTAATATAAGTTAATGCGTTGTGAACAAACATGAACAAACGACTGTATTTTTGTTAACTAACATGTTTATGTTCGTTTATGTCAGTTGACAAATTAACTAATGTTAACAAATGACACCTTACTGTGGGTAAAGTGTTACCCAGTTACCACAGAAAACAGTTGTCCATCACAGACTTTTTCAGCAATCTTTCATCACTTTGAAAAGAAAGAAGATAGATCTCCCATCAGCGCAGGAGACACATGGACGCGTACGTGCTGCCTTACATCATGTTCTCCGTTCACAAAACACTGCGAATTAAATTTCACAGTGTTAAAACCTCCAGCAGGCTTTCACTAGTTCTGTTCTGCGTAATTCTGTTATTTCTAAACGAAACGCATTTTGTACATGAGTCTTTCTCCAGTACAAAGAAAGTCAAGGGCGTAACTGTTTAACAGGCAATCCAGTGACGGCAGTAATGAAACGAGCAAACCCTGACGAAAGCGTCATCATCACTCCCCAGGCGTCTTCCACCTAAACAAACGCGAGTATACACCTCACAGATACCAGTCAATGAGAAACTGTCCATTTAACACGTGTAATAAGCGTTATGGCATGTAATCGCAATAAAGAAGAGCATCGCATCACTGAGCGCACACGCACTCGCTCGCGCCTACCTGGATGCTGCACGAGATCTCGGAGTCGTCGAGCAGCCGAACCGTGCACTGGACCTCCTGCGTGAGGGAGGAGATGCTCGGACTCCGGAATCGAAGCATTTTCATGGCTCTTGGTTCCGCATAGCAAAGCAAAAAGCGCCTTTGGTTTGGGAGAGGAGCACGGGGTGTCGGTTACGCTGCGCTTATGTCGCCAGCGGAGAGGAGGAAAGAGAGATGTCGCGTTATATGACCGGGAGAACGATCCCCCTTTTTGCTTCTCTCCCCCTCCCTGCAGAACGCGAGCGCGCGCGCCTGCCTCCCTCCATCAGTTCAAACACATCAGCGATATCAGCAGGATTCACCTGGGATCAACAACTACACACAATGTGTTGCCATAACAACGGGAGTTGCCGCCTAAATTTAATAGTTACTATTTGTAGAAACCATAAGAATAGATTCATATGGGATTGAGCTTTTAAAGTTTATTTGTTTGTTTGTTTGTTTGTTTCGTTTCACTGTGGTTCATACTATAATGTTACTGGTTTTACAGCGGTAATAAAATGTGAAGTATTTGCTATTTTGGTGGGAAAATATTGTGTAGACTAATTACAGTACGCAACAATACCTACTCTTAACTTTTGTAGAGGGTCTTTTTTATTAAAGATTTCTACGATCATGGAAAAAACAGTCATTTTAAGTGTGATTTCTAGATTTAAAATAATAAATATACCAAAATAAATACACCTGAAAAAGTAATGGAAATTCCTATATTTTCCACAGAGTTGGTAATGGTTTTACTGGATATTATGGGAATTGTACTGGTTTTAATGGAAACTGTCATGGATCCTGTTGGTCTCCACTGGTAATTGGTTGCTGGTGGCTTGTTAAAACCATTAAATCCAAATGGAGTATGTCCCAAAACAAACTACAGGAGACCATTTTAATGGTTTTAATAGTTAAAAGTTGATGGTTTGTAATGTTTGTAATGGTATTTCTAGTGGAAACCATTAGAATTTCAGTAGGGTTACCAATTAATTCTATCAAATTAATTATTTTCAGAATTTTAGACAATGTACCACATATGCGCCTTTTGTACTATGGTATATGAAAAGCAGTACTTAAAATCAGAAGAATGGGTTTAATGAATAATTCAATGAATCATTCATAAAGACTCGTTAGATTCATTAAGACTTTGTCGCCATCTACTGGTACAGCAATGTAACCTGCAGGAAAATGTCCAAACCTGGTGCACAGACTAACAGTCTGATATTACACACTACATGAGTAAATTGTGAGAAATACTACTGAGCACGAATGTAATATGTACTCATTTTCTTAAGCAACTTTCTGAAGTTTGTAGGCTAATGCATTGTGTTATGCATCCAAAAGTCTTGTATATTGGACATCACATTTTCACTCAAAATAAATGCACAAATAAATCTACAATTATTATTATTATTACATTTTAAAATATTAACTATATGTACACATGTATAAAAATGCTTCAGATTAAAAAATGAAATATAAATATTTTGTAAATAAAATGATTAAAATAACTGTATTATTATAATTATTAAAATTATTTTAAAATATTAAACTGCCAGTTATTTAACAGAAGATTTTTACTTCAAGCATGTAAGGCCACATTCATGTATGTTTAAAACCTCCATTAACACATCAAAAAACATTGTCAAACAATGTGCACAAACACACTGTATCTTCAGTGCAGTGGTTTGCGGTGATGTTCTGAAATGAGGAGGCAATCTCCTGTTTTTTTTTTTTTGTTTTTTTTTTAAATCAAATGTACATTCATGTCCCAGTCACATTTTCTTGGTTAAATAAACATTAATTACACGAAAAGAAAGAAAGAAAAGAAAAAAAAAAAAAAACACTCAAAACAAAACAAAACAAAAAAAAAAAACAGCTATTCTTTTTAATAGTTAACAACCTATTCTTGAAATGTTCTGATCATCATTAATCAAAGCTCTGTAAATATTGGTCACAGACACAGTGATTTCTTTTAAATTTCACATTTTCATTTTTAAGCTGATTACTCACTAAAACTCCCACAGATCATGTTTTCATGCCATTTTAAGTCTTATTTTACCGTAACAAAGTGGTTATATCAAAGTGTATGAGTTGTTTACTTTTTTATTAGTCTTCTCATTAACGCCATTATACTGTTCATTCAGACTGATTCGTTAACGTGCACGAGCACAAGAGGCGGGATTTATCACATGAACCAATCACAGCCGAACTTAACCAACTTAACCAAAATACGCATTATTTTTAACATAATTTACATTATTAAAATACATTTCTCAGTGGCGTTGCTTAAGCCCCTGATGTATGGTCAAAAGCCCCTGATCTTTTGGAATATGTTGCACTTAAAATAAAATAGGTTGTATAACATTTATTTTGTTATCCAAGTACTTAAAATTCGCCTGTCCATAATGAAAAGCAGTCTGGTTGTGATAGATTACGGCTTACATCAAGCGCATTCCACTTAACGCAGCTTTTGTGTCGGGTATTTAAATAGTCAGCTGCTCAGCAGTACCTGTTTCTACCGGCAGGTGGGACTGTTGTCAGACGGCAAGTGTTAAAAAAAAAAATCCAGCCACTGCACTGTCGTCATTCATTCATTATTTTGAGGAGCAGATGAGGTAATAATACAACTGTTCCGCGAAACTGAATAGTTGATGAAGCTTAATATTTGTTTTCACAGTCTAAAATGTGTGTAGTTCTGTACTTCTTAGGGGCTTCTGACCATAGCAACGCCCCTGACATTTCTCCCATCCTGGCACATAAAGCTTGATTAGTTCTGGGTTTAATGAAGGCGGTCCCACTGCATTGCGATTGGCGAACAGCCACACGTGTTTCAGTACTGCCGCGCCCCTTGTCAAAGTAGGGAGTTCTGTGTACAACTGTTAGCACAAGCTAGATTAAAGTGATTCTTACGCTTTAAATATGGATATTTTTCGTACAAAAACGCATCGAAGCTGTGTGAGGCACTTTTTATTATGGATGGATGCATATTATTGGACTTGTTTTGGACTGATGAGGAGAAACACCCGTCTATGCTGCTCTATAGCTTGGGAGTGCCAGGATAAATTTTAATATAACTCCRATTGCATTCGTCTGAAAGAAGGAAGTCATATACACCTAGGATGCATGGAGGGTGAGTAAATAATACTCTACAGTACTGTTGGGTCCTATGGTTAGCCTGCGAGATCACCAATACATGATATTATTGTGCTAATGTATTTCTTTATTTACATACTTAGTTTCATTGCCCGAAACCAGCTCTAGCATAAGGCTGACAGCAGCCTAACATTATCAAAGAACATCATCACTGATCAGCCTAGCCTATTCTAGTGCAAGTTTATGCATTTAAAAAAAACACTCGCATTATAAGTGAAGCTATCTACACTGTATGATGAATAAATGTCTTATCACACTGCACAGGTCTGCGGCGTGTTACGGCTCCGACGCGGCAACCGGAGTAGATCGCGGCTTCGGCATGCGTTTGACCCCCTGTACTGCACACATCTGCGGCGAGTTACTGCTCTGAAGAGGCCACTCTAGTCAGTGCTTGCGTTTATACCTGCCGCACTGCGGCTCCTTGAAGCGGTTCTCCATGCTGTATCGTTAAGCTAATACCCCACCTCCTTTTGGAGTGGACATTGAGATTTTTGTAACTTTGTAGATCTTTTTTATGCCCAAAGATACACCACACACTGACTACAGTTCAAAAAGTGAAAAAGCATAATAGCACCCCTTTAAAACTCAATAAGCTCAGGGAAGACCAGAGCAATGTGGACTCCAGCAGTGACTTTCCAGTGTTTTTTTTTTTAGAAAAACAACTGATTTATACACTTTTGAATGTTGTATTTTGTAATACTGGCATTGTTTACTTTTTTCTTATCCAATATTTTGAGGAGACACTGCCTCTCTTGCCTCCTTGGATAAAACGCCCCTGCATTCTGTGCACCTTTAAAGAACCAAAAAAGTATCTTAATCCCTAGCCTATATGCATATAAACATGAAATGTAAAATGTATTTAGATCCAATACATTCATTACATAAAACAATACTTGGCGAGAATGGAATAACAGTTTGTTTCATGCATAAACAGCCAAGAGACTTTGAAAAAGTAGATTAGCATCTTTATTGAAAAGAACTCAGGATTGTATGCCTTTGATTCATAGTGCAGAGAACAGAAGTTTATTTATTCAACAGTACAGAAGCAGTGGTGCTGACAGATGAGTGTCCGTCCCAGCGAACTTCTGTTCTTCTCATGAGTCACTGTGATCAGGCTAACAGAAATATGCAGCAATTAGCAGGAGTGTGTGTGTGTGTGTGTGTGACGGTGGTAGTTTGGTTAAGAGAGTGTGTGGTGTTTCAAACAGATATTAAAGACATTAGCAGCTTGACAAAGGAGGTAAAACATTCAAGCTGTCTGTCCTCTAACGTGCATCTTCATACGTCCCCGTCTGATGCTTTTTTACCCTTCCGGTTCCCCTGCAAAAAAGAAAATTTAACATATGCTGATTTAAATACAAGTCAATGTCATAGTCCTAGCCGGTTTGGATTTACTGTACCTGATGTTTCGGTTGCTCTGACTGTAAGCCCTTCACTTTTGACCTCTCTTGCTCCAGAGCAGTGTGTAATTGTGTCACCTGGAAAATAGGAAACAAATTTTGGTATGCAAATAAAGTATCACAGCAACACAACACTAGTCAAAAGCTTCTGTATTCAGTAAAATGAGGGGATGTGCAGACACACCTGTGAGGACAGCTCTTCTTTAATGTTCTGGAGCTCCTCCACCTGCAGTAGAATTTCAGCTTTGTCCTTCACTGAAAATAAAGAAAGCTGAATAAGAATGAATGAATGCTAGACTGCAGCGTGTCAGGTGTGTGTGATGTTCTGCACTCACTCTCTCCCTGTTGAAGCATCTTAAGCAGCTGAGCGTTTCTGGCCTTTACTTCCTTATATCTATCCTGAAAAACAACAATTAATTAGTAAACAAAAACATGCTATTAATCACACAAGTCTGAACTCTTAACCACAGTGAGCTGTTAATTTAGCATCAGTCAAAAAGACAAACTACAAACACATTCCAGCAGAACATCAAAACTATCACAACAGTTATTTATCATCTTAATCCAAAATTAGCCAAAATGTATTTAAGGCACGCATTCTGACAATACTGTAATTAGTATTGACACCTAATTGACACTTTTAATGATTAGATCCTCCCTTCAGTCATAAACATAATCACAGTTGTTTTTCAATTAATTGTGCAGCCCTGTGACAGTAAAATGGGAAATATGCATTTGAGAATAGTTTACCCAAAAATGAAAATGACACCATGATTTACTCACCCTCAAGCCATCCTAGGGGAATATGACTTTCATCTTTCAGACAAATACAAGTGGAGTTATACAAAAAATATCCAGGCTCTTCCAAGATTTATAATGGCAGTGAATGGCTGTTAAAATTTTGAAGTCCAATAAAGTGCATCCATTCATCATAAAAAGTACTCCACACAGCTCTGGGGGGTTAATAAAGGCCTTCTGTAGTGAATCAGTGCATTTGTGTAAGAAAAATATCCATATTTAAAACTTTTTACTGTCGTAAGCGTAGTGCTGGTTGATGAATCCTAAAGTAATCGAAATCAGATTCACATCTATTCACACATAACTATATTTTTTTAAAACAAAAATTAAAAAGCTGTTCATAATTTGTAATCGAGGTAAAACGTAAAATTACATGCTATTTGGATTTTAGGTCATATTGTCCAGCCCTATGCATGTGCCTTCATGAGAGAGTGGCGTTCCAGCTGATGAAGCCACATGTACAGTAAAAAGTTTTTAATATGGTTATTTTTTCTTACATAAATGCATCGATTTGCTTCAGAAGGCCTGTATTAACCCTTTTTATGATGGATGAATGCACTTTATTGGACTTCAAAATATCAACCCCCATTCACTGCCATTATAAAGCTTGGACGAGCCAGGGCATTTTCTAATATAACGCCGACTGTATTCATCTGAAAGAAGTAAGTCATATACAGTGCATACCATAAGTGAGTACACCCAACTGATC
>JAHKKF010533780.1:0-41400 GCA_019740295.1 Labeo calbasu
GTCCATGCACATCCATCATGATGTCAATAGGCAGAACCATCTCTTGACCAAATAAAACTTTATATGGGGTGAAGCCAGTACTGGAGTGAACGCTACTTCTATAAGCCATCATCACATAAGGCAAAAGGACATCCCAATTCTGCTGATTGTCATCAACATAAAACGACAACATAGACAGCAACGTACGATTAAACCTCTCAATCATACCATCTGACTGAGGCTGATATGGAGATGTCCTAGTCTTATTGATGCCTAGCAACCGAGACAATTCCCCAAACAAGTTAGATTCAAAATTTCGACCTTGGTCGGAATGCAGGCTTCTAGGGGTTCCGTAACGACACACCCACTCTTCTACAAGTACTCTGGCTACGGTCTTTGCCTCCTGATTTGGGAGGGGGTATGCTTCTGTCCACTTTGAAAAATAATCCCCCACCACCAACACATATTTACTTTTGAGAAGGGTCTCAGGAAGGGGTCCTAATATGTCAAGTGCAACCCGTTCATATGGACGAGACGTTACAGAAGAAATAAGGGGAGCCCGAGGGGCCGGGCCATTCTCTTTATGAACCGCGCATTCCGGACATTCCTGACACCATCGCTTCACGTCCTTATACCACCCCGGCCAATAAAAACGATCTCTCACCTTTTCCTGTAGCTTTTGCACTCCCAAATGGGCTCCAGTAGTTATATTATGCAAAAGCCTCAAAATTTCTGACACAATAGACTGGGGAATAATAACTTGAGTTTTTGCACTCAAACCAGTTTTTGGAGGCAGCACCCTCACCAATCTCTGCCCCTGAAGCTCTATCTGCTCCCAGACCAAGGCATACTTCTTAAGAGATGGATAGGTGCTCATAACTTCCCGTCTATTTACTTTTTGAGTCTTCAATTGTAACATCAGACTCAACTCTGAATCACTATGCTGGGCTTCTGTCAAATCATTCTTTTCTCCTTCCACCCCACCTACTTCTTGATTCAGCAACACTCCTTGTTCCATAACACCACCCTGAGGTGCAGGTTCCACTTCTACATAACTGACAGAGCTAACCACAACCTCCCCAGAATAAGCAGGTAACCTCGATAGTGCATCTGCATTAATGTAGTCCTTACCTGGTCTATGAACAATTTTATATTGAAAAACAGCTAACTGTTCCAGCCAACGGGCCAACTGGCCTTTCACCCCCTGGAAATTATGCAACCACCGGAGGGAGTTATGGTCCGTTCGCAGCAAAAACTCCTTCCCTAAAAGGAAATGCTTAAAATACTTAGTGAAAGTAACCACGCTAAGAAGTTCTTTCTTTGTGGTGGCATATTTTCGTTCCTGTTTACTTAACATTCTACTTGCATATGCCACCACTCACTCCAAACCATCAACTTCCTGTGACAACACCGCACCAATCCCCACGTCGCTAGCATCTGTGTCCCAAATAAATGAACGTTGGGGGTCTGGATAAGCTAAGAGTGGCGCAGTAATAAGGTATAATTTCAACTTCTCAAACGCAACCTGACAACACTCATCCCACTGAAATCGCCTCCCCTTCTCTGTCAGCCGGTGCAATGGTCTAATCAACTCAGCGAAACCTTTTACAAATCGCCTTTTTAGGGACTGGCCATGATTTCACAGCTTCTACTTTACTGGGATCGGCCATAACGCCCTCAGCTGAAATAACATGACCCAAGTATTGCACTTTAGTAGCAAACAAATTACACTTTGATGGTTTCACTTTAAGATTGGCAGCCTGCAATTTAGACAACACTTGACCTAACCGCTGAAGATGTTCCTCAAATTTTTTCCCAAAGACTATAATATCGTCTAAATAAACTAAACACACGGACCACTGCAAATCTGCCAAAATCAGATCCATCAACCTTTGAAACGTACTTGGACTATTGGACAAACCAAAGGGAAGAACATTAAATTCAAAGAGCCCCTGTCTTGTTATAAAGGCTGTTTTAGGGCGGTCTTTAGGGTCTACTTCGACCTGCCAGTAGCCACTAGCTAAGTCTAGGGTAGAGAACCACTGTGCATGAGTTAGACTATCTAATGCATCATCGATACGTGGAAGAGGATATGCATCCTTTCTAGTGACATCATTTAACTTACGATAGTCAACACAGAACCTCAATGCCCCATCTTTCTTCCTCACCGGAACAACAGGAGCGGCCCAAGGACTACAGGATGGTCGTATGATACCCCTTTCCTGCATCTGCTTCACATGATCTGCCACGTCTTGCTGCAAATGAAGTGGTACCCGGTGAGGAGCCAATTTAATGGGCTTTGCCTCCCCAGTGTCAATTTGATGGAGGGTCCTATGGGTCCGTCCTAAATCAGTGTCACTTCTACTAAAAACAGAGAGATAGTTACTTAATAACTCTTGAACAGCGTGTAATTGTGTCAGCTCCAGGCCTCCATTATTCAGCCTCAGATTTTGCAACAGCCCTTCGGCTGTCCAGAGCTGCTCCCCTTAATCATTACATGAACCTAGAGCATTAACTGCACCATCCCCTATCTGAACATCAGTACATAAAGTTCCAATAGTAGTCCCTTTTCTTAACGTAAGTTCCTCACTGGTCACATTAATAACCCTAAGTGGCAACACTCCCTTTTCCACCCTACATAATACACGGGCCACCAGAACATCCGCAACCAATCTATCAGAAGGTTCCAACATTCCTTCCACACACTCTAACCCCACTCCTTCAACACTACCAGGAATTATAACCTCAGTTCTCGGGGGCACCATCACATCCTGCCTTACTGATACAGTTCTAGTCTTATTGTTCACGTTACCCAAATGTAGTGGTAGACTCTTCCCCATTAAGGTACAGCATGATGCACTCAAATCAGCCACTAAAAAAATCTGTGGCCAAAGCCAACGCCTCTAACTGGCACACAGTTGACCATTTTCCTATAATATTCATTTGTCCCCCATCAGCTACAGACACATTCCCTAAATAGGGCACTAATTCAGAGCCCCCATTTGTTGATTTTTGCCAAAATTCTTTAGACACTACTGACACCTGAGCACCCGTATCCAGCAACAAATCACAGACTACACCTCCCACTCTAACTGATAAAAACACCCCAACACCCTGTTCACTACAAGAAACACTAATTTGCAGGCCAGTCGTATAATCAGGGAGGGGGGCAAGCATTTAGCCTTCTTTACTCGCCCCCTCTATTTTCCCTGCACATAAGGGCATTCTTTTCTCAAGTGACGATCACAACCACACTCCCAACATGCATCGCCACGACCCTTCTGGCCCCGACTAAACCCTTGTAATTCAGAATGGGAAGGAGCCCTGAAAAGAAGAGGTATTATTAGCTTGAGCCTTAGTAAAATTTTGAACAGTCACCTGTAAGGTTCTGACTTCCTGGCGCAAACTCTCTACAGTTTCAAGCAATATAGCCATCTGGGTATCATTAGAATTATTAGACACTCCACGCACCTTCAATTCGGGTGTAATATGACTACACTCTAACTCACGAATAAGCTCCCGTTCAGAAGCCAAATTTATGGCTGCCTCTAATGTAGTTGGTCTAGCACTACGGAACTGTATTCGCAGCTCCCCAGTTCCGACATGTGCAATAAAGTGCTCACGTGCTAGTAAATCTTGCGTATCGCCGTTAGCAACTGGATAGGATTTGGCTACTAATCGCCTTAAAGCGTTACCAAACTCACGTGCGCTTTCCCCTGGTAATCGTCGCCTAGCTGACAGACTTGCACGGTTCCAATCCTCACTTTCGCAAGGATCGAAACACTTGCTCATAGCTTCTTTAAGTTTGTCATAACTTCTGCGGTCTTCTACTGTCAAGCCACAGAATACATCTCTGGCTCTACCAGACAACAAAAGTGACATAAACTTTAATTTTAAGTCCCCATTCCAATTATTTACATCTGCGGCCATTTCGAATTGCTGGGACCAATCAGCCCAATCACGGCCACTAACTGTAAATGTCTCTGGCATGAACACGGGATGATTCACTACGCTATTAGCAGTATCAATCATACTCCTAGCTGTCTGAGCAGAAAACTCTTGACTAGAATGTGCGTTTTCAGAGTGCTCCATTTTAATATATTAACACAAAAATTGTGTAAACTTCAATTGATCCCACCGCAGCCACCAGTGTCATAAATTCAGCCACCACTAGGGGCCACTGGTGAACTTCTCTATTTCGAATTAGTACCTACTGCCTCCACCTTTGGTTCAAACCCGGTCTGGTCCGGGAGGAGCACTCAAATACACACAAAAGTTAGAATTACAAAGAATATACTTTATTAACACAATAGCAGCCATATGGCATTGTCTCAAATAAATATCTTGATCACGTGCACCAGTCACATAAGCTCATTAATCCGTGAACACACATTTAAAAAGAGTACTCAAGCACACATTTCCAATTCCCAGCAAACATTAAATAGTGAAACATTTCATACACAGCACCCGTAGTTAGAAACTCCAAGCATAAATCACATGCCCTATATGTAAGAACCAGCGCAGGCAATCAATATACTCTATTCAAGGAGACAAAAATCACTAAAAGCCGAGGACACAACAACGCACATAAATCATATTAGAATGAATAAAATAGTTCGGACTTCCCTGTCCACGTCCGACGACACCCTGCCGTCACTGTGAGGACTCAGCCTTCCCCTCCGCGGCAATGATAGAAAGGTCTTTTCAAACAGCCTGCCAGTGTTCACCTACACTCATTTCCCTATCTATCTAATTTCCCCCCCCCCAATAACTACCTCCGGGCCAATAAGTGGGACCCCAGTTTTCTTCAGCGCCGGTGGTGCTAACCAACCACGAACGCCACGGATCCCCTTTCTTTTGCGGACACAGCAGACTAGTAAACACAGCAAATCAGTCCCTTTCACAGTTCATCGTTAAACAAAAGCCTCCTTCACCTTTCCCCTTCCCCCATTTTAAAAACTACCAATAATTATTTATTGTCCACAGGTGTACTTGAAGACATCATTCCTTCCCTGTTTATCCGTCGCCGTGACGTCACGCAATCAGTCGACTCGTAATCATTACAATATGTTGATTCACATCTACTTCTCTCCCCAAAGTTTACATTTGCTTAAGACACAATGACTGTGTTTATGTTAAACTTGCAAAGAAGGACATTTGCAACATATTTTGTTTATATTTGACGATTCAAACGGGCGGGACTTGTGCATGCGCTTTAGGTGCATGAGCACAGACTGCTGTTCTGAGATGAACGATTTCAGTTAGGTTTCGCGGCTAATATCGCTTTTAAAATATCAAGCTCATTATTTTTTAATTTATGGGTGCTTTTTAATCGTTCTAAAGTGTCAATAACTTTATGCAATCCGCCCAATGAAAGGTGCGTGGATTTACATACATGCCTTTACATGTTACGTGTGTGAAAACACACCCATTAAGCAGTCAACTTCATCATATACATATATATATCAACTGTTGTAACAATAAAATCAAAGTTATTTGTATAATCATGGTCTCGATGCGGGAAAACAAGATGGCCATCGTTCAGAAAATCAGATAAGATCCGCTAGATAAGACCCTTCTTTTTTGGCTAGGGTCGTTTACAACCGCATTTGGGATCATTTGAAGCTGCATTTAAACTGCATTTTGGAAGTTCAAAATAGGGGCACCAATGAAGTTCATTATATGGAGAAAAATCCTGAAATGCTTTCCTCAAAAACCATAATTTTTTTATGACTGAAGACAGAAAGACATTAACATCTTGGATGACAAGGGGGTGAGTAAATTATTTGTAAATTGTTGTTCTGGAAGTGGAGTTCCTCTTTAAAGACATGCCTGTCCATTATTAAATTTTTTGCGGGCAAGCAGAGTTCAGCAAACTTTTGCAGCAAGACGTTGGGATCTTTGTTGTCCTCCCCCTCGGCGTACGTGAAAGCCTTCGGATTTTTCCACCGTGCAGGACCTGCTAAGTTCAGCAGAGTATAGGCCTGTACCTTTTTCGATTTATCTGACAAGCCAGTGTTGCAATATATACACCATTCTTTTTCAAATTTGCTCCAATTGTCAGCTATATGCTCGTCGAAAATCAGTGGATCAGTACGGCGGAGACCTTGTGCCATGTTCAGCCACGTCTGACACCACTTCTGATTGTTTTAAGAACAGATACAATGCAGAAAAGGATTACCAAAAGAACGGGTAATTTATTAGGGGCCAAACACCGTTGGCGTTCTTCTTCTTCTTCTTCCACTCTTGAGTCTATGGTAGCCCATAGAACCGCTTGCAGGAAAGTTGTGAAATTTCACTCATAGACGACAGTCTCATCATTACCAATAACAAGTTTGAAGTCTCTAACTCAAACTCTGTAGCGCCAACACTTGTCCAAAATTTCAATAATGTTAATAACTTTTGAACCGTAAGGCACAGAAGGAAAATTTTTGTCCTCTGAATCCTTGGCTCATGCCGAGTTGAATGAAGTCCAAAATTCAAAAATCGTAAGGTTTAGTTTTTTTCTATAAATTTTTGTTTGTAAAACCTACTTTTTCAAACTCGTCCTAGACGGTTTGTCTGATTTTCAACAAAATTGTTACATTACATTAGCCTTTTGTAATGAAAGTTATCTCAATAGATTCCTTGAGTCATGCCGAGAACATTGATACCTATTATGCCAATATTGGCCAAACATCCTGTCCGCCATTTTGATTAATGTTGAAAACATACTTTTTTGAACTCCTCCTAGACTGTTAGTCCAATCTTTACCAAATTTGGCTCAGATCATCTTCAGACCTTGCTGACAAAAATGTATGGATTTCGTGTCAATATACGAAACCGTTTTCATTTAGCGCGTCAACGAATTTGCTGGAAAGATGCCAAACTACATCTGAGGCTGTATCTCTGCAAACTTTTGACATATAGACACCAAATTTTATATGTGCCATTGTTACCTCATACTGACCACACCACATTAATTTGGTAATGGTGCCACCTATTGGTCAGAAGTAATACATCATTCATTAAACATTAATCATGAAATTTCCAAAAATGCTAATAACTTCTGACTGCATTAGCCTATTGTAATAAAACTGGTCTCAAAACATTCCTTGGGTCATGCCGACAACATACATACCAATTATATCCTTTCCGTCATTTTGATTAATATACAAAACCTACTTTTTCAAACTCCTCCTAGAACTGTTGGTCCAATTTTCACTAAATTTGACTCAAATCATCTTCAGACTGTGCTGACTCAAAGTTATGGATTTCGTGTTGATTTCGATTTCATACAGCACCACTACACATTTGTGGCATGATGCCAAAATAACTCTGAGGCTGTATCTCTGTAAAGCTTTGACATAATGACACCAAACTTTGTGTGTGTCATTGTCACCTCACACAGAACACACCACATCAATTTGAAAACAGCACCACCTATTGGTCAAAAGTGACAAGCCATTAAATTATATTATTATTGGTTGTATTTATGATTTTTCAGCCATTTCAACTGATATCATCCTAAAATGGCTTTAATTACTCATTGTTGAGGTCAGTCTGTTGCTCCTTGGCGTGCTTAGCTCCTCATTCTGCCTCTTTTGTGCTTGGCCCCGCAATTGCTGCTTGCAGCTATATTTTCTCTCTGTATCTACTTTTTACACTGTTTACACTGTGTGCCTTTTTCCTAACCCCCTGACGACTCACCTCCTGTTCATATGCATGAAATAAATCTTATTTGCAATGCAGAAAGACACTGGGTTAGAATTTTTATATATATCAAATTATGTTAGATTTAATGCAGAAAATGCTTAGTTTGGAGCCTCTATGAACACTAACACTGTGTTAGTGTTCATAGAACCCCTAAACTAACCATTCTTTGCACTAAAGCATAACGTGACGTGCTTAAAACTTCTAACACATTAAGAAGTGCATCACATTTTAAAATTATATTAAATGCATTAAGTGGAACATTTGAGTGATTTTTTGAACCACTTAAGTGGGACTTTTTAGTACATCTTTAAATGTACTTTCATAATTGCTTCTAGTGTAAAATATGGTTAAAGTGTACTACTAATGTACTGACAAGCAATTAACGTTACCTAAAACATACTTTAATGTCAGTTAACAATACACTTTAGTGTGAATTAAATGTAATGTTTTCGACCACCTAAATTCATATAATTTGTAATTGATTTCAAATATATTACAGTTTAAAATTACATTAAATGCAATTAGTTGAACTTTTGAGTGATATTTTTGAACCACTTAATTGGAACTTTAGTATATTTTATATGTACTTTGAAAAATGGTAAATATGTACTTCTGAATAAGCAATTAATGTGAACTAAAATATATTTCAATGTCATTTCAATGTACCTATATCTCTGATGATGAAGTTGAAATGTAGTATATTTAAAATTTTATTAAAAAAATCTCTTAATTACATAGTTACACTCAACACAAACACAAGATGGAAAACTCTCTACATTTATTGACAAACAATCTCTAAAACAAATACAGATGCCTTTTGCAGATGCACAAGAAAAAAACATCACTATGGGCTTGTTAAGTGATGACATAATGCGTCAGTTGAACGCACCAACGAATGCTGTTTCTGGGTTCAAACCCCAACTCAATTGACTTGAGAATACTATCTTAGCAGCCGCTTATCAGCACTGTTTATTCATATTAAAAAGCTAAACGTTTTCAAATTTACGGTGTACACTACAGTCTCTAAATAAACTTTATTTATTTATTTATTTATTTATATTTATATTTTCATTGTATGGCTATTTGGGATTTCAGTATGGAGTTAAAGGGTAGGATTATAATTTTTGGTAGTATTATATCACATTGTGAGTATATAATTAGTACCGTTTGTTCTCATGTCATCTGATATACCGTTTGGACCCGGAAGTCACGGAAGAGGTGATGCTTGACGTCAGACTTAACAAGCGGAAACACAGTTACAACACTTTAACTCACTTATTAGTAAGAGTCTGAAGAACAATTCAAAATCACTTACATGCATACAAAAGTACCTAATCTCGCCAATCATAGAAAAAATTCTGTATGATTTTTTTTGCCTGTTTTCTCATTGGGGACCCAAAAATGTCCACAAGGTCAAAATTTACTGGCATTACTACCCTTGTGGAGTCATAATGTATACAGTAGTCAAGATTTGAAGTGGATCAAAAAAGTTAATCAAAGTTGTCCTAAGAGAAGACCGGGTATTGTTTTAGTTTTAGGACAACTTTGATGAAAGCTTTTGATCCACTTCAAATGTTGACTACTGTAGATTACTAACACAAACACACACACACCCCTAATACAAAAAAAAAACAATCAAGAAAATGATCAGTCCACAAAAAATGAGACCTTATTGTAAAAAAATACCAAACTGTATTGTACCTCTGGTTTTACAGACAAGGCTTAAGCCTAGTCCCTAGACTAAAATGTAATTCTAAGGTGTTTCAACTGAAAGAAACTTGCACAGACTGATCTTTAAAAATATCAGTGCCTTTGTTTTGTTTCAAGATGCACCCCAGCAATGTTTTTCTAAAGCATGTTAATGAAAATTACTTATATGTCCTTATTGAACTATGGTCTAATCCTGGCTTAGTCTAAAGCCTGTCTGTGAAACCAGGCCATAAGTTCTCAAACCTTTACTAGCACCAACATTAAACGGGACTGAAAGTTTCCTTCTAAAATCTTAAATGCAAGTTTGACTAAATAAATTAATTAATAAAAAAAAAAAAGAACTCCAGATTAACTTGCTGGGAAGTGCTGTCTGTCAATGTCCCAATGTCCGTCAGCAGTAAACTTCAAATGTCATGAATGTCAGAACACCATCTCTCCACAATATGCGTGAACGGAAATGTTCTAAAGAGGCAGGAAAGTCTGAAAAAATGTCCTTGAGGAAAGAAAGAAAAAAAAAAACAACAACAACAGAAGAACAAATATGAAACACTATAAATGGTTCAGTTGAGTGAAAGCAATAGACAGTTACAGTCCAAAGTTATGTTAATGTTAATAATTTAAGCAGTAAGAGGGGTAGAATCTTAAAAAAAAAAAATTGTAATTTCTGCTCTGATGAAGCAGTTTATTCTGCAAGGTGTATGTGTAACATAGTGAGGGAGATGTGAAGCGAGCGAATCCAAATGCAAGCTTTTATTAGATTCGGACAGAGACAAAGACATGGTCACAGACAGGCAGGGTCGAATAATAGCAGACAGGTGCAGCGAAGGCAAGATGTGAGAGTAGTCCGTGAAGCAGGCGAGGGTCGATGAACAGTGAACACAATCCAGGGGGCAAGGCAAAAGGGTATTCTGATAAAAGAGTGAGATATCCACAAGGCAAGCGGCGAGACAGACGAAACGAGATGACCAGGTGAGAAAGCTAAACACTGGGAACTAGGGAACTCAACACACAACAGCAATCCAAAACACAACAATACTTGGTGACATGCAAGGGGAAGTCCCAGGCTTAAATAGAGCGCCTAATTGGATACAGGTGTTAGTGCAATCAGCGAAATGTAGTGTGGGGTGTGATGGAACAGTCTGTGTAGTGTGCGATATTAATAATATGCACAGCAACCTCTGGTGGCGGGCAGACCAGCCAGGATTCATAACAGAGCCCCCCACCAAGGAGCAGCTTCCAGATGCTCCACACAAAAAACAATCCAGGGGAACAGTAGGGCGGGGGCGAGACAAGGCGAGGGTTGGAGGGCCAGGTCCATGTGGAGGACTTGGAGACTGAGGCAAGGCCGGTGGAGCAGGAGCCCACCAGAGCGGAGCAGATGCCCTCCAGGGCGGAGCAGGAACCCACATCGTGGACTGGGACCTGGGGAGAACAGGGACAGAAGAGGCAGACAGAGCAACAAGGAGAGAGGGAGAGAATGCAGAGGGCTTGTGAGCAGTCACTGTGAACAGACTTGTGGATAGACGAGACCTCTGGAGCAGACTTGTGGACAGACGAGACCTCTGGAGCAAATTTGTGGACAGACTAGACCTCTGGAGCAGATTCGTGGGCAGACGAGACCTCTGAAGCACAGTGTGCAGCCCACACACCAAATGGCTAACGCCATTAGGGGAAGAACAGCAGCGGATGGCAGGTCCTCTTTAATTGTTGGGTTTAAAGGCACTGAAGCCACTGGGATGCTTGCAGCCTGCACAGACACTAGTGGTGGGTCCAGCACGCTGGCCATCATGATAGGTCGTGACCTTGGGGTGTCAGACGAGAGGTGACGAGGCTCTGGGAGGTCAGACGTGATGTGATAAGGCTCTGGGAGGTCAGACGAGACGTGACGGGGCTCTGGGCGGACAGATGAGACGTGACGAGGCTCTGGGCGGACAGACGAAACGTGATGAGGCTCTGGCGGACAGACGAGACTTGACTTGACACAGGAACAACAGCACATGTTTGAAGGGGTTCAGAGGGTCAGACTGAGCTGTTTTTTTTTTTTTTTTGTAAAGAAGCAATTGTATACAATTGTATATAACCCTTTCTATGCAAAACCAATAAAAAAATTGATCCCAAAATAAAATAAATAAATAAATAAATAAATAAATAAATAAATGTCCTAAGAGAAGACCGGGTACTGTTTTAGTTTTAGGACAACTTTGATGAAAGCTTTTGATCCACTTCAAATGTTGACTACTGTAGATTACTAACACAAACACACACACACACACACACACACACACACACACACACACACACGCCTAAAAAAAAAAAAACACAAACAAAAAAAAAGATCAGTCCACAACAAATGAGACCTTATTGTAAAAAAGTTATAGTTATAGCAGACATCCCCGTTTTGTGAGGTTCCGCAGCCTCAGCCGCCACCTCCGGGGAAACTGCGGTGGGCATTACAGCCTCTGAGTTGATGCTGCCACCTCCAGAGGCTCTGCAGCGAAAGCCTCTGGAGACTCAATGGTGTTATCCGCGGCCCCTTTGGGAGATTCTGCAACCAGACTCTGGACGACCAGCTGTAATGTGACTTGACCCAGGAACAACAGCAATAACTTGACTTGGTTCCTGAAAATCAACTGTAACTTGACTTGGCTCATAAAGATCAGCTGCTACTTGGCTCATGAAGATCAGCTGTGATTTGATTTGGCTCTTGGAGATCGGCTGTGACTTTACCTGGCTCGTGGAGATCGGCTGTGACTTGACTTGGCTCAGGAACAACAGCTTTGACTTTGCTTGACTCAGGAACGACAGCCATAGCTTGACTGGACTCGGGAACCACAGCTTTAACTTGACTGGACTCGGGAACCACAGCTGTAACTTGACTGAACTCGGGAACCACAGCTGTAACTTGACTTGACTGTGGAACAACAGCTGTGACATTACATGACACTGGTTTGGCAGCAGTGATATGACGGAGCTTTTTAGAACGCGGACCCTCGCGTCTAAGTCTTGCCTTTAACGGTTCATTTACACCATCGCAGAAAATCTCTATTAAAATACAGTCTGGAAGATTGGAATAGTTCGCAATGGCCAGAAATTCACAAACATGTTGCTCAAGTGTTTGTGGGCCTTGTTTTAGTGTAGTATGTAAACTTGTGACCACCTCTGAATAACCTCAATCAACATATGATTGAGTGAATTACCTCAATCATCAGGGCAACATCGTAGTAGAATGCTGGAAGATGTTCCTTCACATTTCTCACAAACACCAGAATTCCTGACCACACCATCTTCACTGACACTAGGCTTTAAAAATAGATAACATTTTTGCAAACATTTTTTTTTACTTCTACTTTACATGGAACAAACTATCAATTACCCAAACATAGAAAAACATCCCAAAATCCATGAAAATTAAGGAAGGTACCTTTATTTCTTTTCTCATCTTGCCTTGTAAGCTTCTCTCGCACATTTTCATGAAGAATGTTCCTGTATTTACCATTGCTGGCACAACAAAGCTGAAGCCCCTATCCTTGGTTTTGTTACCTGTAAAATATATGATGATTAGTGGGGGATCTGTAAATGAAAAGGTGGGAATATATTACTTGCAAATGGAAAAGATTCAAATGATTTAAAATCCATAGGTATAGTGACCTAAGTGCACTTTTAGCTGGTAATGTGTGATCAGGGTGAGCTGACTGGGCAACAATTCATTAAAAAACTAACATCACCTCTTCAGTACTGGTCTGTGTTTCCATACTGTATCTCCAGTAACAAATCTTTACTGATCCTGCAAAATGAATGAATAACTCCAGATTGTCACACAACAGAAGGAGGCAGACAGGTAAATAGTAAAGATAGTTTATTTAGCAGAGGTACGGTGTGCAGTATTAAACTTAGCTGGTTAGGAAATGTCTCTTTGCAGTGGAGGTTATTGGAGGCGGACGAAGGGTAGGCAGATCGCTGTTGAAAGACGAAATCACGGTCTAGGAATAGTATCCGGTAGGGAGTCTGTAAAGTTCATTAGAACGAGACCAGACAAGAGATAGCATGAGAGGAGACTCTTTATAGTGACTGCTGATGAGGTTGTGCAGGTGCCGTGAATCAGAATTTCGGGGAGAGGGAGCGAGAGGGTGGAGCGTGCTGATCCGGTGACAATGGGTTGTAATTGGTCTGCGATTCTGTGACACAGATAAGTACAAAAATATTACATATTACAAACACAGGCAGTAACAGAACATCTCGCTCTTCAAATGCAAAAAGAAAACAACAACATTATTTCTAGAGGTGGCTGATATATTGAATATTACTGGTGGGTATAATATTGATTATATACATTCAATATTACAAGATCAGATCTTTTTTTTTTTTGCTTTGTGGAGACAGAAAGTGAGTGGAAACCCGAGGCGTAACTGCACCATGTGTCAGCGCACTGTCCACAAGCCTATTGGCACTGACACAGTAGCATTAAATTGAATTTTAAATAATTTCTTTAAAATAAGACATAGTATTTTCAGCAGCCAAATTTCTTGGTCACGCGATCACATTCCGTCTTTATTAGTTTTAGTCACTGCAGTCATTGCTTTATTAGTTTTAACTCATTGCATTTTTGTCAACTTTTAGTCATTACTTTTAATCAAACTGCAGTTACCAACATTGATTTTGGTAGCTATTTTAGTCTTCAAACAATAATCATTAATGCTTTAGAACAAATCAAAGCTTATGGTAAATTTGAATCAAGGATTGAATTTGGGAAAACTTGAATGAATTATGACAATTTTCTTTTTTGGGTGAACTATCCCTTTAACAGTATGGAAAAAGGAGTACTTATACTTGTACTTTTACTATTGAAGTACAATAAGACAAATACGCTAGAGATACAAATTAAGCTCATTTTTCTGATACAGTAAGTTTAATTAACTTTCGGACACGGACACTACAGTCTAGACTGGGTAATAGTGGAGGTAGATGTTAAAAAATTTATATTGTACATTTAAGAACACATTTGAATAGAGAACTCTTGCTGTGCCATGAACTGCCATATCTGCTGTCATGACCGGAGTGGAGAACATATCTAACATGAAGTGCAAATTTATGCTTTTCAGCACAACACAATGGCGAAAGCAGCTCAATGAAAATAAACAACTTCAAAATCTGGCTTTGTCGTTTGTATTTTTTTATGTATTACAGATTCATAATTTCTGATCCACATGAATTTGTAAGTGCCCACGCTACACATTTGGAAATATAATTTAATCTGTGATATGACACTGTCTTTGTTCATAAAGCAACTTACTGCACTTCATCCCTTAATGAAATTAGGGCAATATGATATATGATTAAATATATCAGTGTTTCTCAATTACAGTCCTTATGTACCGTCGCTCTGCATATATTGCATATGCCTTTCTTATTTAACCTGAATCATATAACCAGCTAGTTTGCACGCTGTCTGAGAACAGAAGAATTGGAGCCTGTGCCAGAGATTGCACTTCTGGCCTTGGTCTATCAGCACGATTCCACCTATCCCGCCTTCACTAACTTTAAGTTAATCGACAACGAATTGTGACTACCGGGTAAAATGGGACATCTGGTGATTCTATCCCTAACCCTTTAGGTGCTGAGACCATTGTTTCAGATCGCAAGTTCACGTTTTGGTAGCCTATCTTTCCATTACGGCTGCCATGCTGAGACTAGACATGCAAATGCCTCTTATCCAACTGCAATCTAATGACAGAGACGCACATTTTGAAAGAGGACGGATAGCCAGTTAGGATGTATTTTCAATGTCCGGTAGTCCTCAATAACATTCTCATCCCGTCTTGTCTTGTTAACGAAGAGGCTGCATAAGTTTCGTCACACTTTTTATCATCAGACATTAGTTTTAGCTTGTCAATGTCTTGTCTTCGTCACAGAAAAAATGTTCGTTTTCGACGAATATTTTTCGTCGTCGTCTTCGTTGACGAAATTAACACAGTCATAGATAAATTACAGGACACAATAATTAATTCACTTACCGAGTTCATATAGCAAGAACTGCCGTCATCCATCAGCCATCATCCTCCATCCGACCTAGTAGACATCAAATCAGAGGAAGGGTGACTGAATGGACTATTCTGTAGTATAACATTTATGGCTGTGAGTGTTCTTAACCAGTGTCCCCAAGTGAGACGAAGTAATAGTCAACTTCTATTTTCAGGAATGCTGTCCCTTTAAGATGGAAGGCATGCATACAGTCCCCTCTTTTAAGAGTTTTAATAACTTTCACAAAAGAACAAAACACACTTAAACATCCATAAGTTCCTTCTATAACCTACGTTTGTTAACATAAGCCACATCTTCCCGACATGTAACTTGAAATAGTTACAGGCAAATCTAACTTATTCTTCTGTGTTGTGTCCTAGATTTACATAGGTGTATAACTGACAACACGTATAGAACATATTGTGGTAATGTTGTATAAACTACATGATGACACAGGAAATCATGTAGCCTAAGAGTTTCCAGTGCAGTGTCACTCAGAAGACTCCTCATTTCTCATGAGGCTTTTGAAGACATCATGGCATATATACATACCTGGAACATAAGAAAACAAAGAAACAGCAGACCAGCAATATTCATTCATAGATGTCACTCTTTCATACATCTGTTGATCGTATAGTGGTTGTACTTATTACATTAAACTTCTGATAATCGTATAGTGTTATTTTTTTCTTTGCCTAATCTTAATTTGACACCTGTGGACAAGTGAGGTGGGGACAAACTACTGAGAGAGGGGGAAAAAAAAACTATGAGGAAATCTTCACCACAGCTTTGGTCCCCAAGGCCTGTTGCACTTTGGTTCTTCCTTGGGCTCCTTACTGGTCTGTGAGTCCTAGTCTGTCCCTGTAGTTAGTGTGAACGCTGTATAGTGTTATTTGCTTTGAAGCTTGTGAAAATTGCAGATGACCAAAGACTTCAATTTCAGGGAATGAAGCAACAGCAGATCCTGTCTGTCCTTCAGTAACAATTTGATTCATAAAAATGACCAAGATCATTTCTTCTCCATAATGCAGTTTTAATTTAACACATCTCCATCCTTCAGTGAAATATCAGACCTAGTAGACATTAAATCAGAGGAAGTGTGACTGAATGAATGGACTATTCTGTAGTATAACATTTATGAATGTGAGTGTTCTTAACCAGTGTCCCCAAGTAGGAGGAAGTAATAGTCAACTTCTATTTGTTTTGTTTACAAAGAATCTTTCATCTTTATTGTAGATTACTGGGGTAATTAAGAACTCACATCATAAGATTAAACAGCAACAAAAATGACATTCATTACATGTTTACAATATTGTGTGGATACAGAGGCTTTGAAAGATTTCTTTTTGCATTAAGAAAAATGGTTCATAATTGCTGATTGTTTATGTCTACTGAAAAGTCTTACCAACATTTTGCATACAGCACCATAGGACACAAATATTTTGGATAGGCAACAGGCCTCTAGCTAATAAATAAAGTGAAAATGTGAAAGCTACTTTCTGGTTCTATGGAAGATGTACATGAATTGACAGTACAACAGATTAAGTGATTTCAAAGATTTGAGCTTTTCATTCTACTTTCTTTTTCCATTCCCTTTCATAATTCTGAGATAGAAGATAGTTTTGAATCTACTGTAAATCAGGAGTTTCCAAAGACAACGACAGCAGACCCCCCTTCTGTAAGTGTATATGACGGCATTAGGTTCAGGTTCCTTTGTAAAAACAAAAACCAAACTTGAAAACAAGCAGACCAATACAATTTCAGTTGGACAAAATGACTAAAGATGACTGGTAGATCTATGTGCTTCTCTACAGTATGATAGGAAGAATTATGAACAGGAGACTGGGTACACAGTAAAAAATAATTAAATAAATTAAAACCATGGACCCCAATTACATTAAGAAGTGCCTTAGATATTGAGTTTAGTTACTGTGTCAGCAAAAGCCACTATCCATCAGCCCCTAACTGGTCATGGCATGGAGAGCTAGAGTCTTTGAAGTGGTTGTAGGGGTCCATTCTGCTTAGAACTGCCAGGCAGAGCCAGCAGAAATACTGCTTGCAGGAGGAGCAGGTCATCTTGTTGCAGCCATGTACTTTCTAAAAAAGAAAAATGTAAAGAAGGAGCACAAAATGCAGTTTTGAAAAGTTCTACATAACAAGAAATATAATTTACTGGACTTTTTCAGAGATTACCTTTAATGTAGTTTAATATAGTTGTTTGTGAGTTATTATGAGCACTTAGTCCACAGGAGTTACTGTCTTTCACATGAATTTATTGTTACCTGCACTCTCTATTAAGGAGTGTCACATAAAACATAACCCTAGTCCTGTGCACGTTTTTGCATTGGAAAAACATGAGACAGGGGCAGTGGTATGGAGGGGAAATGCAAGGTTATGAAACTTGAGTTGAACTTATTTTAATTTGAGTGGCGCACTTTTAGAATACTATTTAACATGCCATGCGAGACACAAGTATGAAACACATTTGTCAAGTGCTGGAAAAGCAGTGCAGTGGAATGTAGAAACCTGTAAGGAACTCTCGCTGGATGTTTGATACTTCATGTTTACATGATGGTGACGGACTGAAGGCTGCATTACGAAAACATTTACTGTTTGCTGTGAAAAGTTAAAGGCTGGGACACACCAAGCAGACTTCAAAAAAATAGCAGCGATGAAATTCAGTCATTCAGTGTGAGAGAGAGCCGCTTTGCTGTGCAAACTACTGTGTGTTGCGTGCTTTCAAGTGTGGTTTCGGTAACTTACATTGACAGAGAACTTTCAGTTTTATGGATCTTTATTATTCAAATATTTTTACTGATTTTTATTATTACTACTTAACTTACATATTTCACACCAAAACACAACTACAAACATGTACACACCCTTTAAGAAAGGAGAAAAAAAAAGGTGGTCAATTATGATAAATTATGAAATAGTGGCCCATGACAATTCAATATAAGATAAAAAGGGTGCCAGACCCTATAAAACTTTCCAGAGGAGCCTTGATTAGTATACTTGAGATGCTCAAGATAAGACATCACCTCTACTACCCAGTATTTGTGAGATGGTGGCCTTGCCTTCTTCCAACTGAGAAGAATCAGGCATCTAGCCAATAGTGAGGAAAAGTCAAATATTTCTAGCTGATTAGCTGATAAATGAATTTCTTCCGGCACTACACTGAAAATGGATGTCAAGGAATTAGGGTCCATATCTTTGTTACATATAGATGAAAATGTTCTGAAGATGTCGATCCAAAAACCTTTTAATCTAGGGCATCCCCAGAACATAAGTTTGCTGGTTCCAAACCACATCTGGGGCAAGATGAGTCTGACCCTGGATACATTTTAGCCAGCTTGCTCCTAGACAGGTGGAGCCTATGAAGCACCTTAAATTGTAAAAGTCCATGTCTGATACATACAGAAGAAGAGTGTACTCTACTGTAATTCTACTGTGGACTGCCAGGCTGTATCTGATATCTCTATTCCCAGTTCCTCCTTCCACTGCTTCCTTATATGATCTAGAGATGGGGAGGCGGTTCTTTGAATAATCTCATATAGAATGGACATCATACCCCTTTGAAAAGGGTACATATTTAATAACTCATCTATCCAGGCCCCTTCTGGTTGATTCAAAGAAGGAGAGAAATCCTAAAATATCTAAAAAAATATACTGAGGGACCTCAAAGTCTGTTCTTAACTGTTGGAATAAAATAAATGTACCATCTTTGAAAAGGTCCTTAACAGATCTAATTCCGTTTCTGGACCACAATTGAAATGCTGAATCTATAAGAGATGGAGGAAACAAAGGATTCAACAGAATAGGGGCAGAAGGCAATCCTTACTATTGAAGTTTTAACTGTGACCATATTCTGAGTGATCCACAAATAACTGGATTATTCTTGGAATAGTGTTTGCTCACTGGGAGAGGAGCACATAGCAGTGAATGTAGAGATACTGGATTACATGCATGCTGTTCCATCAGTAACCAAAGTGGAGCTTCATCACTCAACATATCAGAAAGCCAAAATATCAGTTTGTGTAGGTTGGCTGCGCAGTAATAATATAAAAAAATTTGGCATTGCCAATCTACCCTCTTCCTTCTTCCTTTCCAAATATCTTATCCCAATTATCCTTATCACGATTATTCAGATCTTTGAAAAATAATTTGGGAATAAAAACAGGCACGGTCTAAAATAAAAACAAGAATCTTGGTAGTATTGTCATTTTAATGGAGTTAATCTTTCCAGCCATAGATAAAGGAAGGATTGACCACCGTAACAGGTCTCGCTTGGCTTTGTCTAGTGCTGTTTTGAAATTACTATTGAACAAATCCTTATATCTACGTGTTACACTCACACCTAGACAGAAAATGTTTTCAAATCTTACTGAGAATGGAAAGGATTGGAAAAGACATTTGTTGTGCACTTTGATTGATAAGGAAAAGAAGACACTTTGCTAAATTAATTTTGTATCCTGAAATATTTCCAAACTCTGAAATAATTGTAAGGGGCTTTGGTATAGGAATCTGGATTAGACGGGAAGAGGAGGAGATTGTCTGCATAAAGCAGCAGCTTATGCTCATGTTCCTCCCTGAGTATTCCAGACAAGCCATCTATATTCCTCAACAAAATTGCAAGAGGCTCAATGGCAATATCAAAAAGCAAGGGGGACAGAGGGTAACCCTGCCTTGTCTCTCTAGAGAGTGAAAAACACTTAGAAGTTATGATATTTGTTTGAATGAATGCTTGGGGCCTAGAATTTTGATCCAAGAACAGAACACGGGGCCAAAGCTGAACCTTCTAAGGTTCTATTCGATTCTATCAAATGCTTTGTGGGCACCTAAAGATATTAAAATCTCTGGATTAATATTATGTTTGAGTGAGTACATAACATTAAATAAGCAACGAAGATTGTAAGATAACAGCCTCCCAGCAATAAAACCGGTTTGATCCGGATGAATTACCTTTCTCATGACTGGCTCAATTCTGACTGCCACTGTAAAGAGTTTCATAAAAAATTTTAAACTAATCATTGATACCCTGATGATCAGAAATAATGTTGCCATCACAGTTACTGATTGCTGGTATAAAACCAGCTGTGGCAGATTATTTCAACTGATAACACAAAACCTGCCAGCTCACTTGCCATATTCATAATGATTCTGACGTGACCACAAGTGAAGGATCTTCTGCGTGCTCGCTGGTCAGAGAATCAAATTAAGCTTGAAGCAGGAGTCTTTCCTTATGCAGTTCTTTGGAAGACAACATTAACTGCAACTGATCAATCGTATTTATTTTATTCATAATTTCTGTAATCCGCTTTGATTTCTTTTTATTTACACTTGGTTGATATGAAATAATTTGTCCCCTCACATACACTTTCAGGGTATCCCATAAAATGCTTATAACTTATTTCTGGGGATTCATTTTCTCACGAAATAAATCTATTTGAGCATCTATGAATTTTACAAATTCGTCATCTGCCAAAAGTCTTGAGTTAAAATGCCATGTACACTGGGGGATTACATTACCTGGGAAACAAAGCTTTAGTAATACTGGACTATGGTCTGAAATAACAATGCTGCCATACTCAACTTGTGACATTAGGGGAGTAGCTTCCTGTCCAGGAGAAAATAGTCAATCCTGGAATAAGTTTGATGTACTGGTGAATAGAAAAAAAACTGCTTGGATGATGGATACTTAAATCACCAGGGGTCACTTACACCATGTCTGGAGAAAGGAGTTGATACACTGTGCTGACTTACTTGCTGTAATAGCTGTAGAGCTAGAACGGTCCAAAACTGGGTGTAGGACACCATTTACATCACCTCCTAAAATTAAATTATCTGTGTCTAGGCAAAAGTGAAAAGAAATCACTGAAAAATTGTACGTTGTCCCAATTAGGTGCGTACACATTGGCCAGGACCACAGGCATATTAAAAAGTTTACCCTGAATTATTACATATCTGCCATTTTTATCCATCACAGTTTTACATTTTTATGTAAAAGCACAGCAACTCCCCTGCTTTTGCTAATAAAATTAGAATGGAATATCTGCGTAAAGCCTCTTCTGTGAAGTTTTATGATGGTCTTTGTTCAGCAGATAAGTCTCTTGCAAATATACTATATCAGATTTCAATTTATTACGATGTGTGAAAACCTGGTTTCATTTTACTGGGTGATTTAGCCCCCGCACATTCCAACTGACAAGGTTTGGGGGGAGAGGGCGGAGTACACATGAATGAACTTAACATTTATGTTTACACACACAGTATAAACAACTAACAGTACAAAAAAGTATTTAATTCTTTTGTATGAACCCGCAAGCTCTTACAGCTATTTCCACTCCTAAATAGCTTACCATGTGAGCCCTCATTTAGAAAATATATTATAGAGCTCTTGCAGTTATTTAACAACAAAGCTTCCCCACAGACACAAACTGAACATCAGAAAAAAAAAATATTATAAATATATATTAGGTCTTCAGGATGAAGTCTCTGGCTTTCACCGCGTCCTTGAAGCTGGTCTCTCGTCCGTCCTGTGATTCGTAAGGTTGCGGGTATCTCAGCCCAAAGCGAACCCCCTCACAGCTGTGAAGTAAACTCCTCACCTCATTAAAAGCTGCTCTCTGCTTGCTCAGAGTCTGGGTGAAGCTGGGAAAGACCCGTATTTGATCTCCGTGGGTTGTGGAGATTTTCTTCATTTCTGTGGCTTTCTTCAAGATGTCCTCTTTTTCAGAGATATAATGACATCTCACCACAAAGGAGCGCGGCGGTTCATTGTCGTCAACTGGCTTGCTGCGAAGAGTGCAATGAGCCCGGTCCAAAAGCTTCTTCTGGAGTGTCCTTAAGTCTTCTCAAGGTTTAGGGTATCTTTCAGAAGGCCAGCCACAAACTCAGTTATGCGTTTACTGTGCTTTCGCCCCTCTTTAACTCCTGTAATATGAAGATTTGAACGGTGAGACCTCGCTTCGAGATCTTCACTCCGTTCTCTCAGCAGGGCCAGCTCCTTTTTCATAACATTAAACTCGTTTTCCAGTGTTGCAATAGAGTCCAAATAGCCTCCCAAAGCAGACTGCAGTCCGATCACCCGCTCCTCCATTGCTTCCACTCTGGCATTAATGTGCTCAATGGCACTGCATAACTCTGTCTGGAGCTGGTCAATCAAGTTCATTTGATTGAACAATGGCCTTTTCTTCAATTTTTGAAATCAAGTTCTCTTTCAGTGAATGAACTGCTTGAAGAACTATGCTGTTGTCACTCCCTGAAACTGTTTCTTTCTTTGAAGCTGCATGCAGTTCGGAGCTAGAGTTAGCATGATGGCTAATAGCAGATTCTACCTTTCTGCAGTTGCTCAAACTTTGTTTAGACAACAGGGCACCGACTGTTAAGCACTTAATATCCAATAAAGGCAGCTGTATTGCAATAATGCATATAAATTAGAGTGATATAAACAAAATTTTAAGTTCCTCGTGAGGAGCTCAGAAACTCTTCATCTTTACATGGTGCCACTCCAACAAGAAGCCTGGGCGCCGACATCTTTCATATTACTTTGGTCACTGTTGCTATGGTTACTGGTAAGGAATACAGACTTGACTCCCGCTGCAAATTCATACAGAGAGTATTTGAGACATTTCTATTAGTTGCTGTGTGAATGGGACATTTTGAGACTCACACCTGTAAGTAAATGTGGTTGTAAGGCCCAAAAACTGACAGTATGAATGTAGCCTGTAAGTTACCAAAACCACACCTGAAAGCATGCAAAACACACGGTAGACGCGCGTTTGTGCAGCAGAGCAGCTCTCTCTCACACTGAATGACATGAAGGAACACATTAAGAAGTGTCTTTCCGCATTGCAAATAAGATTTCTTTTATGCATATGAAACATCTTTAATGTGGGACAGTTTTACTGAGAAGACATTTTACAGCATTTTTGTGCATGCATTCTCTTCATGTGCTTAGAAGCACTAACACACCATTAGTGTTCATAGAAGCTCTAAAATAATCATTCTGTGCAAGCTCTAACATAAAGTGATGTGCTTAAAACATCTAACACAATGGTTCTCACAGTGGTTTGGAGTGGTATTATTGAATGAATGAAATGCATTTGTCTGTGGCTCACTCCATCTCGAATCGCACTCATGGAAAGCGCTCGAGAAACAGCTGTCTCTTCCGCGGCTCACGGTATGCTTTCAACTTGTTTAATTCATCTAGAGCCAGAGACAGTACGACATTCACATTACATGATTTGACTGATTTTAACGTAGAAAGAAAGACAGCGCACCACATTAAAAGAAATGAACATTCATGTTTTGATAACCACTGGCCCACTTCAAAACCAAACAAACAAAAAAATAAATTATCTTTGAGAGCAAGGGGCCCCCCTGGTGCTCTACACAACTTACATATTTTGCGTATAGGGAGGATCAGCTCTGACTCAAATACAGCACTGACAACTGCATTTTGCTTCTGTGTGAACATAGCCTATATCAGCAGCTAATAATAGTATATATTTGTCATTCAAAAGGAGAAACTGAAACAAGGATATATCAGGCGCCTTTCTAGCAGACATCTGTAGAGCTGCAGGCTGGGCGACACCTAATACCTTTGCAAGATTCTATTATCTTCACGTAGAGCCTGTTTCCTCCCGTGTGTTAACATAACACCAACGCAGGGAGGTCGGCTCAGTGTCGGCTTGCTGCGCCATTCCTTACGGATCCGTGCGCCTTATTCCCAGTTGTTGTTTTTCTTTGAACACTCTGTGCCCCGCAGCCCAGACTAGGACAGAGTAGTCCGTGACTGTGCTCCGGTAGTGGACCTCCTTCACCCTCCGGTTGTGGCATCCTGTCTCAGTATTTTTCCACGGGAAAACCCTCTAAACCCCTGTTTCCCTAAAAATCTTTATTATCACTTTTTCCACATTATTCAAATTTCTTAATGTGCTCCACCCCCCAACGGTTGCTTCAGAAATCTGGCACTCCTGGTAGTCCTCTTTCGGCCTACAGGGCATTGGGAAGGTTATGTGTCGAACCATTTGTCCTGACACGCTTGCCTGTCAGCATTTGCATTCAGCCATGTGACGTGGTTCAGGATTGTGGCGTTTTCCACGGGTCGATCCCAAATATGTCACTCAACGTAACGTCGGATTGAACGACCGAGGGGGAACGTCTAGGTTACATCTGTAACCCACGTTCCCTGAAGGAGGGAACGGAGACGTTACGTCCCCTTGCCACAATCCTGAACTACGCTGAATGCTGGGTTTCGGCTCGGCTCCTCAGCAAAAACCTGAATGAGTGGATGCATGCCGCCATCTTATATACCCGTATATACGGGGGAGTGGCTTGCCGTGCAAATTCCACTCGCCAATTTTCATTGGCCTTTTTTCTTTAGCTCAGAGGTGATTGGGCTCCCAAGTACGATCCCAAATACGTCACTCGATGTAACGTCTCCGTTCCCTCCTTCAGGGAACGAGGGTTACAGATGTAACCTAGACGTTGTTCTATCCTGACAGATGACAGTTCAGCGAAGTCCTGGAAAATAAACGATGGAACTTGACCAATGAGAGGGACAGTTTACTTGCGCGTGACTTGTATTAACACATTTGATCCATGTAGAAACTTGTGAAAGAGAACCGCACCAAGAATGAAAAGCAACATTATAATAATTTTAATCCATGTTTCGGAATAAAGCAATTGATCTACAGGTGTGAAAGCACCCTAAGTTACGTCAGTATGTTTTCTCAGATTTGTTGGCAAACATTTGAAGCCAGACATTTCCTGAAGGAAAAAAGAAACTGAAGCTGAAACGATCACAGTTTTATGTACAAAAATGTCTGACACCTGGAACAAAGCAGTGTTAGATTCTGAATGGCAGAGACAAGCAACTAACAATCTTGCAGAAAGTATGGCAAGGCGACACAGCATCTTGTTTCCTTATAGTCATAACTTCAGACGTTTATATTTGAGGAACCCAATGCTGTGTCCAATGATAATACTTTGTGGAATGAAATACCCTGTGCCATACTGACAAATGCCTGTCCTAGCTTAGTACAACAGAACTTAAGACCCTAGTGTGAGGTCTAAATCCAGTCTGTAAAACCTAAAAAATATTTGCAGGGAGGGCTAACCCAAAGAATTACATACTTCCTGGAGGGACACCATCGAAAATAAAATGCCGAAATACTCCTGGCAGAATGTGCCCTTATGGCCAGAGGTGAAGGCAGGTCACATGCCTCATAGGTTTTAGAGACAACCTCAACGATGCACTTGCGTACTGTCTTTTTGGAAGCTGGGGAACCCTGGTTGGGTAAACCGAAGCATACCAGCAACTGGTCAAAAGAGAACAAACATAACTGGTTTTCGTTCTGTTTCTGATGCTGTGTCCCACCAAACATCAAAATAAATACTTCTTTCAACAAGCAACGAAATTAGATGTCAATCAGCATCAAAGTGCCACTAGCAAATGAAATTGTGGGGTGGCACCTGGGGCGACCAGTCATATGTCAGGACCCACAACCACACCTGACACCTCTCTGACTCCACCACTAGTGCCAAACACACAAGACTGAGCCTCTGTTATCATATTTGATGATTGTAAGATGCACAAAAATAAAAACTTCAATAAAATCTTTAAAAACAAGTACATTTCACGTCAAAATAAAATTGTAAGGAGTTAAAAGTACAGATTTATCTGAATAAATTAAGAAGAAGTACACGTTTTCAGTTTAAACTGTACTTGAATAAAATACAAATACTCTAAAATAATACTAAATGTATTTTACACATCTGGTCACGACTATTACCATCTGTTATTTGTTATTTGTTTATTATTATTATTGCATCCGATTTCAGTTCGTTTTTTAAGAACAGTAATAAATATTTTGTCATTTTAATTAGATAATGGGCTGTACATTGGTTTTGAGGTTATGGTTACGGTATGGTTATGGTACATTTTCAGTAAAGCAGTTGGAGAAAAACTAATAATAACAATTGCATTATTATTATTATTATTATTATTATTATTATTATCATCATTACTTTAGGCTGAAATGATTAGTCAACATTATCGGCAAATATTTTTGTTGTCGAATAGTCGTTCCGTATTCCTATGTAAAAAAAAAAATCTTTTTTCTCCTACACTGAAGCCTTTTTTCAATAACATAGTATAACTGCAAGGCCATTGGTTCGTGCATTATATTTAAAAACGAACCAATGGCTCTGCACAATCCTATGGCCATGAAGCCTTTCAGAGCCCGCCAGAATGGATGGGGTCATCTGGCTATTTAAGTGGGCGTTTCGCCATAGGTTTCTCAGATTTCTTCTCCTTCAGTGACAAACTGCACGATCTTTGCTCTACAAAACAAGAAGTCTTTGCCGTAGAAGAGCCTTGCAGCAGATTAGACTTCCTGCTCTGCTGACTTACCGTTCTCAGCTGTTCAGCGTCTGCAGCAGCTGCTGTCTCTCCCCTGCTGCTATCAGACAATCTAAAAGAGCCTATTTGAAAGAGCAAATTTACCGGCATTGTTGCAAATGCCATGCAATTTCTGTCGCTTGTGCAGGGCTCCTCTGCACACCGCTGATGGTCACGGCCAGTGTGTTTCCTGCTTGGGGAAATCCCATGCTAAAGCAGCACTTACTGAGACAAAATGTCCTCATTGCGAGGATATGAGTCTCTTTTCTCTGCGCTCGCGGATAGCTTCTCTGGTCAACTTTGCCCACCCAGACCAGCGTTCCTCTGTGGCTGCAAGTGATCTGGTCTCTTTCGGTGGAGAGAGCCATGAAAACAGTTCCTTCACCTCAGATTGAGTCAGGCTTCTACAGGCGTTACTTCCTCGTCTTCAAAACAGATGGTGGCCTGAAGTCACACCAGAGTGTGCTCAGGCCATACAGCAGCTTGTTGCATCCTTCAAGTCGAAGCTTCTTGCCTCCTTAAGATGTTTCAGAAGATGCTGGGCCCCATGGCCTCAATAGATGGAACAGGGCATGGCCCTGGGAATGGTCTGCAGGAGAAAGGTTGTCTCGACAGATGAGCTCTATGCGACGGCGAACTGACTTTTGTCCATTTGGACGAAAGCAGAGGAAGAGCTACACAACAACTGCCTGGAGATGTTGGCAGAGTGTCAGGGACTTCAGTTCTTCCTGCCAGACCTAAGGGAACATCATGTCCTGGTCTGCTCAGACAGCATGACTGTAGTGCCCTACATAAATGGCCAGGGAGGGCTCTCTTCAAAGTACATCTTCATTATGCTCTTAAGTGGTCTGTTTTCTGTGCCTGGTGCTCAACCTGCAGTGAAGTCCCAACTTCCTGTGACATGTCCATGATATTGTCCTTCCTGCAAGAGCTGCTGGATAAGGAAATCTCCCCATCCATACTCAAGGACTATGTAGTAGCTATAGTGGCTTCCCATGCTCCTATAGCTGGTCAGTCAGTGGCAAGAACAACTTAGTTGTCTGTTTTTTAAGGGGTCCAAGGAGGCTGAATCCGCCTCGAACCCTTACTGTCCCTACATGGGATCTGCTCACAGTTCTGAGGGCCCTAAATGGCCCTCCCTTTGAGCTGCTACAGACTTCTGACCTTCAGTTCATGTCTTGAGGTGCTCTCCACTCCATTTAGATCACAGGTTATTATGCTCTTTGTGCTTCCTCCACAGAAGAGGACAGAGAGTTTAATTTACTCTGCCCTGTCAGGGCGTTGAGAATGTACATTGACTGTTTCACCCGGCTTAGACAGTTGGAACAACACTTTGTTTGCTTCGGTGGCTGCACCAAGGGCAAATTACTTTTTCCCATAGTGTCTTAGCGAAGCAGTACTCATTCTTGTATCTCAGGGAACCGAAGTTACGTTAGTAACCGAGTACATTTGATCTGATATGACCTAATGTAAGAGCCTGCAATAATGTGACCAGTGTGGCGCTGTAGCGCAAGACATTAATTCAGTCCTCCTTGTTGCACTTCAAAAGAAGTCACACACAGTGCTTCAGAGCAAATGCAGCCAAACCTAAGAGGTGTTTGGGTGAATATGAATATGCTGTGTGCTTTCCTTTCACTATTAACTCAGTAAAATCCTAATTTGCTTCATATTACTAGTTAGTAAAGTAGTTGTTAAATTTAGGTACGGGGGTAGCATTAAGAGATCTAAAATATGGTCATGCAAAATAAGGCATTAATGTGCTTTATAAGTACTAACAAACAGCCAACATGTTAGTAACATCTTGCTAATAAATATTGTTAATGGTTCCTAAAGAAATGGTCCCTAAAATAAAGTGGAGCATTAGGTAATCAGGTAACGACGTCAACATAATATAATCTTGCAGGGGTGCAGAATTTGGCACAGCATGCTCCTTCCATGGCATGGTAAGGGGATTACTGCCCCTTAATTTGCACGCTTCCACTCACAGCGCTGCCATTTTTGTTTTTGCACCAGGTGGTACCAGTTCTAATGGCATGGCAAAAGTTTGAACTGTTCTGTCTTTTGCTGGACAGATGAGCACAGAACACAATTTAGAGTCCCAGCTTCAGAGAAGACAAGAAAGCAGTGGATTTATGTACTGTATATTACGCTGTTGCCACACAGATCTAATATAAACATACATTTTCCTTCCTGTTTACCTTAAAAGACATAGCTGACTGTTTTTGTAAATCCTGTGTTTGTAACATGAACTTTGTATGTATTTGACAGTTTAAGCAGTAAGACATGAAAGAGAACTTAGTTTAATACTCATATGCCGTGTGATAGCTGCTTTCTGTGTGTATGCTACGCCAATTCGGAAAACTTTATATCAGAAGTTTAAACTAATATGGTTTGAAACGCATGATTTCAATGTGATAGACATGACAATCAACACCAAACAGATGTTTTTTTAGCAGAGTATCAGAGGTACGAGCTGTGAGGGCTTCTGGAAGGTCCTGGAAAAGTGGGCAGGGAATTAAAGGGACATGCACACAGCGTTTTTCTGCTTTCACTCAAAACTGGCGTTTTCAAAAGTAATTTTTAATTAATTAATTATTATTATTATTATTTTTTAATTAATTATTTTGAGCTAAAACTTCACATATACATTCTGGGGACACCTGAGACTTATATTAAATATTGTAAAAAGGGACATAATAGGTGTCCTTTCAGGTTAAACTTTTTGAAAAGACTTAAAATATTTTAATTGGATCTTTCTAAAAACTATTATTCCTTTATTTACAAGCTTTTTCTAACATTTTACCCAAAGATCGTAAGCAATAAAAATAAGAAATCTATTTGCAGTCGTGTTTTAGTAGATGCTGACCTGTATGTTAGCACCACAGGAAGGGCACCTTTTACAGTTTTCCTTCAGCCAATCTTCGCTTAATAACTCCTCCGTTGCTCTTTGGATCAGCAGCTTTTCATTTTCTTTCTGTTGTATTTCGAGTAGTTCATTCTCCTCTTTTTCTGCAGCATCTTTCAACATGCGAAGCTCATCTGTTAAAGGAATGCATACCTTTTGTACTGTTCAGATTTTAACTGCGCACACACACACACACACACACACACATACATACATACATATATATATATATATATATCACCAATATATCAGTTGGTGGCGTGTGCGCTCCAGTGTCTGGGGATCCAGAACAAAAACAAAACTGTCACAAATCTTTTGCTATGAGCTTGTACACAGAAGCTACAATGATCTATCACACCACATTAAAGAACGCCAAAACGGTATTTATTGCTTGAATTTCCTAATGATGTACATAATTTGAAATCTGAGACTTTGTTTTGTATCAAAAGTAATACAAAGCCTAGCCTATTGCTATTTATTGGAAGGAAGGCGCACTGTGTACTGTTCAGTCATCAGCTAAAAAAGAGCATCGACCAAAACATTGATTGGGATTTAAGAATTGATATTGGTTCATCAAAATGAGAATCTATTAAAATAAAGAAATCTTTTTTTTTTTTTTGGCTTACCCAGCCCTAGTGTGCTACCATTGTTTTTAAATATGACGCTCTAGTACTATAGGTTTATGATTAAAAATGAAAATGTGAACAAAAATAAAAACAATTAAATGTGTTATTATAACTAAAATATGAAAATAAAAATGATGAGTAATAATAGATTATGTCAGAATTTTTACGACCCTGTCCATCAAAATGACAGACAATGTTACAGTCTAGCGCAACCTCTGATATATGTACACCTTTTTTATGTTTTGATACCATATAAAAGCTGGGTTCAAGCCCTTTCCAAAACCGTTTTAATTTTATGGCTGATAGTGATGGTTTTCAGGAATGGAATTTTGAGAAAAATGGGTTTAAAGTGAGACAGGTTTCACTTTCATTTCAATGGTTTAATAAGAACTGTCAGGAGCACTATACTGCATCTTTACACATACAGACTAACTGAAGAGGACAGTTTTCTACTGTTTATCATGGGCATAGTCTCTGAACTTTTGATTACCCCTTGTGTGGTTAGATAGCATGAAATAATGTACCTTGTAGTCAGAGGTTGCGTTAGACTTTAACATTGTCATTTTGACGGACAGGGTCGTAAAAATTCTGTCATAATCTATTATTACCCGTCATTTTAATTATTTATATTTTAATTATAATAGCACATTTAATTGCTTTTTTTTGTTTCACATTTTCATTTTTTATTACACTGACCAAAATTATAAACTCAACACTTTTGTTTTCGGCCCTATTTTTCATGAGCTGAACTCAAAGATCTAAGACTTTTTCTATGTACACAAAAGGCCTATTTCTCTCAAATATTGTTCACATGTTGTTCATATTGTTGTTGTTGGTGGTGGTGGTGGTGGGGGGTCCTTAAACCAGTCAGTATCTGGTGTGACAACCATTTGCCTCACGCAGTGCAACACATCTCCTTTGCATAGAGTTGATTAGGTTGTTGATTGTGGCCTGTGGAATGTTGGTCCACTCCTCTTCAATGGCTGTGCGAAGTTGCTGGATATTGGCAGGAACTGGAACACATACGCCGATCCAGAGCATCCCAAACATGCTCAATGGGTGACATGTCCGGTGAGTATGCTGGCCATGCAAGAACTGGGATGTTTTCAGCTTCCAGGAATTGTGCACAGATCCTTGCAACATGGGGCTGTGCATAGATCCTTGCAACATGGGGCTGTGCATTATCATGCTGCAACATGAGGTGATGGTCGTGGATGAATGGCACAACAATGGGCCTCAGGATCTCGTCACGGTATCTCTGTGCATTCAAAATGCCATCAATGAAATGCACCCGTGTTGGTTGCCCATACCATAACCCCACCGCCACCATGGGCCACTCGATCCACAACGTTGACATCAGCAATCCGCTCACTCACACGATGCCATACACGCTGTCAGCCATCTACCCTGTACAGTGAAAACAGGAATTCATCCGTGAAGAGAACACCTCTCCAAAGTGCCAGACGCCATTGAATGTGAGCATTTGCTCACTCAAGTCGGTTACGACGACAAACTGCAGTCAGGTCGAGACCCCGATGAGGATGATGAGCATGCAGATGAGCTTCCCTGAAACAGTTTCTGACAGTTTGTGCAGAAATTCTTTGGCTATGCAAACCGATTGTTGCAGCAGCTGTCCGGGTGGCCGGTCTCAGATGATCTTGGAGGGGAAGATGCTGGATGTGGAGGTCCTGGGCTGGTGTGGTTACACGTGGTCTGCGGTTCTGAGGCCGGTTGGATGTACTGCCAAAGTGGCCTTTTTAGAGTGGCCTTTTATTGTTGCCAGCCTAAGGCACACCTGTGCAATAATCATGCTGCCTAATCAGCATCTTGATATGCCACACCTGTGAGGTTATCTCGGCAAAGGAGAAGTGCTCACTAACACAGATTTAGACAGATTTGTGAATAATATTTAAATAGGCCTTTTGTGTACATAGAAAAAGTCTTAGTTCTTTGAGTTCAGCTCATGAAAAATGGGGGCAAAAACAAAAGTGTTGCGTTTATAATTTTGGTCAGTGTATGAACCTACAGGATGATATAGGCTTATGCATTTATTTTGAAGAGAAGAGATGAACAGATGAGACCTGGGTTCCCACTCTTTCATGAACACCAGATTCAAAGACTTTTTAAAGCACCATTTATTTTATATCAAGCACCTATCAAATTCACACGCCAGCATATGTAGCGTCATGAAAGACCTCTTACAGTACTTAAAATTTCACTTGCACTTAACATTTACATTAAAAATTTCAGAGTAACAAGGTTTCGAATGTGTAGGTTTCATAAACTTAGACCATTTTGAGCCGTCGTGTTTCGAATTTCTCAAATATTGCTAAAAATATATATTCTTGCGTCAAATTGTTTTTTGCTGTAATTCTTGTAAAAGATTTACATTTGAAAGAATTTCTCAATTTTTAAATGAATAAAAAATGATTAAACAGTTATCACGAATCTGGCCGGTGACCTTCGGTCTGCTCCCCACCAGATTTCACCCTCTCATTACATTCACATTACACAAACTGTTGAACCACACCCCGGACTACGTTCCCCATCTTCCATTGCACTGATCACATGCAACCAGTCAGACACTGTATATAAGCCTTGGACTTCCCCTTTGCCATTTGTGAGTATTGTATTGTGTTAGCATTCGTACGAAGCCTTGTCCTAGTTACACGTGTTCTTGTCAGTATGGAGTACCCTAGTTTTGAATCTACGCCTTGTTATCTCGTTTTGTCCTGCCCGCTTCACCCATCTGTCACTACATAACAGAATACTCGACCACACAAGGATCCAGCAGCTTTTCGCCTGGACACTGGCAAGGTATGGACACTTCAAGACTGTTATTAGCCCTCGAGCAGGGCACACCATTGCCTGAGGGCTATATTCAACAGTACTTTTTCTGTGAGGGTGTTAAAGCCGCTGAAATCACAGCTAATTCACGAGGGTCCGCGTTCATCACTTGCTGCATTTATGGACTTTGCTTTGCTGTATGTGGGCTCGCCATTCACTGTGGGTGTCGCAGAGGAGGAACGTGACAGCGCACTGATGGCGGCCGGAAAGTTTTGTCCACCGCAAGCTCGGGACATTCAAATTTGCAGATCGTTAATCCAGTGTGCAAAACTGCTTGTGAAATGGTGGCTGCGCCGAAGCACGCTCACTTAATGGCGGTGACATTGGAGCCCGTTCACAAAATGGTGCCCACAACAATGCTCTGTCATGTCACAGCTGCCACTCCTGTGTCAAGTCAAGTCAGAGCTGTTGTTCCTGAATCGAGTAAAGTCAAAGCTGTTGTTCCTGTGTCAAGCCAAGTTACAGCTGTTGCTCCTGAGTCAAGCCAAGTTACAGCTGTTGTTCCTGAGTCAAGCAAAGTCAGAACTGTTGTTCCTGAGTCGTCAAGTTACAGCTGTTGTTCCTGAGTCAAGTAAGGACAAAGCTGTTGTTCCTGAGTCAAGCAAAGTTAAAGCTGTTGTTCCTGAGTCAAGCAAAGTCAAAGTTGTTGTTCCCGAGTCAAGTCCAGTTACATCTGTTGTTCCTGAGTCAAGCAAAGTCAAAGCTATGGTTCCTGAGTCAAGCAAAGTCAAAGCTGTGGTTCCTGAGCCAAGCAAAGTCAAAGCTGTGGTTCCTGAGCCAAGCAAAGTCAAAGCTGTTGTTCCTGAGTCAAGCAAAGTCAAAGCTGTTATTCCTGAGTCAAACAAAGTCAAAGCTGTTGTTCCTGAGTCAAGTCCAGTTACATCTGTTGTTCCTGAGTCAAGCAAAGTCAAAGCTGTGGTTCCTGAGCCAAACAAAGTCAAAGCTGTGGTTCCTGAGTCAAGCAAAGTCAAAGCTGTGGTTCCTGAGTCAAGCAAAGTCAAAGCTGTTGTTCCTGAGTCAAGCAAAGTCAAACCTGTTGTTCCTGAGTCAAGTCCAGTTACATCTGTTGTTCCTGAGTCAAGCAAAGTCAAAGCTGTGGTTCCTGAGCCAAGCAATGTCAAAGCTGTGATTCCTGAGTCAAGCAAAGTCAAAGCTGTGGTTACTGAGTCAAGCAAAAATAAAAGCTGATGTTCCTGAGCCAAGTCAAGTCACAGCTGTTCTCCACGAACCGAGTCAAGTCACAGCTGATGTTCATGAGCCAAGTTAAGTCTCAGCTGGTCATCCAGAGTTAAGTCGCGTCACGTCTGATCTCCCAGAGCCTTGTTGATACTCCAAGGTCTCGACCTATCATGATGGCCAGTGTGTTGGACCCACCACTAATGTCAGTGCGGGCTGCAGGCATCCCAGTGGCATCAGCACCCACAAGTCCAATCATTATATAGATCCTGCCACCCACTGCTGCTCTTCCCCTAATGGCGGTCGCTATTTTGTGCATGTGGGCTGCACACTCTAAGGTCTCGTCTGTCCACGAGTCTGCTCCAGAGGTCTCGCCTGTCCACGAGTCTGCTCCAGAGGTCTCGTCTGTCCACGAGTTTGCTCCAGAGGCCTCGTCTGTCCATAAGTCTGCGCCAGTGCCCCCGGTGGTGGCAGCTCCGGCTGCAGAACCTCCTAAAGGGGTGGCGTTTCCCTATGCACTCTCAGCCTGTCATGGCCATGAGGGCCGTCAACAAACTCTCTGCCCGTCCTGTCACAGCTATGGAGGCCGTCAATGAACTCTCTGCCCGGCCTGTCACGGCTATTGAGGCCGTCATGATTTATACAAGCAGCACGACACAGCAGTTTATATGTAATATTTATCCAGAAATGGATAAATATTAATTCTGCTGTTAAAAAATATTTGCGCAGCGTGCGCATGTAAAAAAGAATCTATTCCAATTTGAAGCTTGTGACAAACACGCACATTAACCCGATCACTTTATTTAGCGTTCATGGAAACACTACATTCAGATTAATCAATCGGAATTAATTCAGTCAGACTGAACCAAAAATTCAACTAAAAATAAATACCGTTCTGGCACTCTTTAATGTGGCGTGACATATTGTTGTAGCTTCTGTGTACTCGCTTGTGCATAATCAAACGCGTAGCAAACAATGTTGTGTTTCGTTTTTGTTCTGGATCCAGAGCTCTGCTGCTACACTGGAGCGCACTCGCCACCAACTGGACAGGGGTGGGAATTACAGTTACAATTTACAATAGATCACCATCAATGAAATCTGTCAAAGTGACAGACGGCTATCAGATTTTTCCATCACTGATGAAAAATTCCATCAACGACAGATAATTTTTGGTTAACGTGACCTGTGCTTGTAGTTTACATTTAGAAAAGCGAGCGCACTGTGCATATAACATACTGTCATCGGACTTCTCCTCTTAAGTAACTTCTCCTGGGGAACAATTCCACTCATTCTCTAATATAGGAGAGGAAGAATTGTATGAACATGTTAAACCCTATTCCATCTAAACTACTAAAAGAAGTGCTTCCAGATGTCATAGGTCCTCTTCTGAATATTATTAATTCGTCATTGTTAATAGGATATGTCCCCAAAAACCTCAAACTGGCTGCTATTAAGCCTCTCATTAAAAACACACAACTTGACCCCAGCAAATTAATTAATTACAGACCAATCTCAAATCTTCCTTTTTCTGTCAAAGATACTAGAAACGGTACTATCCTCACAACTACATTTCTTCCTACAGAAAAGTGGTATATGTGAGGATTTCCAGTCAGGTTTTAGACCGTATCATAGTACTGAGACTACTCTTATTAAAGTTACAAATGATCTGCTCTTGTCATCTGATCATGATTGTATCTCTCTGTTAGTGCTACTGGATTTTAGTGCTGCGTTTGACGCTGTTGACCACAATGTTATTTTGAACAGACTTGAAAATTATGTTGGCATTAGTGGTAGTGCATTGGCATGGTTCAAATCGTATTTATTTGATGCCTGCAATTCGTGGCAGTGAATGAAGAAGTATCGTATTGATCACAAGTGCAGTATGGAGTACCCCAAAGCTCAGTACTAGGGCCATTACCTTTTACACTTTACATGTTACCCTTGGGAGATATCATCAGGAAACATGGTGTTAGCTTTTTTTAACGGATTGTGTAGTTGAGATAAAAAACTGGATGACAAGTAATTTCTTACTGCTAAATTCTGAAAAAAACCCCCCAGAGGTGTTAATTATTGGACCTAAAACCTCTGCGTGCAATAACCTAAAACACTGTCTAATTCTTGATGGCTGTTCTGTCAATTCACAACCTAGGTGTGCTTTTTGATAGCAATCTTTCCTTTGAAAGCCACATCTCTAGCACTTGCAAAATCGCATTTTCCATCTCAAAAATATATCTAAATTACGACTTATGCTCTCAATGTCAAATGCCGAAACATTAATTCATACGTTTATGACCTCAAGGTTAGATTATTGTATTGCTCTATTGGGTGGTTGTTCTGCTCGCTTAATAAACAAACTCCAGCTGAACCAAAATGCAGCAGCTAGAGTTCTAGAACCAGAACGTATGACCATATTAGCCCGGATCCGTCAACACTGCACTGGCTCCCTATTAAATATTGTAAAGATTTTATAATACTTACTAATTACTCATAAAGCCCTGAATGGTTTAGCTCCTCAGTATTTGAGCAAGCTCTTATCACATTATAGTCCCTCACGTTCGCTGCATTCTCAAAATTCTGGCAATTTGATAATACCTAGAATACCAAAATCAACTGCGGGAGGCAGATCATTTTCTTATTCAGCGCCCAAACTCTGGAACAATCTACCTAACACTGTTCAGGAGGCAGACATACTCTGTCAGTTAAAATCTAGATTAAAGACCCATCTCTTTAACTTGGCCTACACATAACTAATTTCTATAATCCAAATCCATTAAAGGATTGTTAGGCTGCATTAATTAGGTCAACCGGAACCGGAACAACTTCATATGACACCTGATGTACTTGTTGCATCGTAAGAAGAATGGCATCTACGCTAATATTAGTCTGTTTCTTTCTTATTCCGGGGTCAACGTAGCCACCGGATCCAGCCTGTATCTAGATCAGATGGTCCCTGCAGTCCCTGAATCCAGTCCGTACCCAGCCCAGATGGTGGATCAGCACTTAGAGACGACCTCTACAGCCCTGAATGTCAGCGGGGACCATGTCAACTAGATGAACCCCAGAGACGGACCATCAATGAGGAACTTATCACCTAAACGGCCGTCAGCGCAAGACCACAGGAACCAGATTAGTCCTCTGCAATCTGACTTTGCTGCAACATGGAACGTCATTATTGACACACTATTGTCCTGCTTAACACTGTAAAGTTGCTTTGACACAACCTGTTCTGTTAAAAAGCGCTGTATAAATAAACGTGATTGATTGATTGATTGATTGAAGTAATTTCATTATCCGATCCTTCATCTCTGGGTATGAAATATTCCATTATAATATTGTTTAGGGCACTGACATCAAGACTGAGCAGACTGAGATGCGTAAGATTTTTTAAGTGAGCAGCTACAGTAGGCTACTTCAGACTGCGTGTTGCGCTTCGCCATCTCATGAAATTATAAACAATAAATAAAAATAACTTTGCGTGCTGTAGTTTCTACAGGCCTGGTGGGGAATGTGCATTGATGCATCAACACAAATTAACATTCTACCTATTTTTTTTTTAATTTCCTGAAAACGTCCCAGCACGACATCCAATGGGTTTTCCCAGATTGCGTCACACACACACACACACACACACACACACACACACACATTCACTCATAAATTTACATACCTCTTGCAGAATATGCTAAATGTTAATAATTTTAACAAAATAAGAGGAAAAACTGTTATTTTTTTATTTAGTACTGTCCTTTTAATGTCAAACACTTGTCTTGTCTTACTCTACCTGAACTCTGTTTTCTTCCAGTTCCTGACAGTTAGGGTATGTCGAAAAACTCCCATCTCATGTTCTCCCTCAACTTCAAAATCGTCCTATATCGCTGTTTTACCTTTTTTGTTAAGGGTGTTTGATCTTCTTTGCATGTTCACCTTGCAAAGACTGGGTCGGTACTTCTGCAACAATGTAGGGTGATTTTGAAATGATTTTTGAAGTTGAGGGAGAAAATATGACTGGAGTTTTTCAACATACCCTAACTGTCTTGAACTAGAATACACAGAGTTTAGGCAGAACAAGACAAGACGAGCGTTTGAGGTTTAAAAGTCTTTAAATAGTATTTTTTTAATGAAAATAACAGATCGTTTTGCTAGATAAGACCTTTGTCTTTCCTTGGCTGGGATTGTTTACAATCGCATTTGGGATCATTTGAAGCAGCATTTAAACTGGATTTCAGAAGTTTCAGAATTCCTTTACGACTGAAGAAAGAAAGACATGAACATCTTGGATGACAAGGGAGTGAGTACATTATATGTGAATCTTTGTTTTGGAAGTGGACTTCTCCTTTAAAAGCACTATATATAAAGGTGACTTGACTTGACTATTAAGGGTATGTAAACTTTTGATTGGAGTCAATTTTATAATTTCAGTTACTATTTTGTATTATGGAGTGTATATAAACATCTGTTATGTGAAATAGCTTATTCAGGACAGTACTAAGTAAAAAAAAATATATGCAATTTTCATGATCCCTCTTATTTTGTTAACATTATTAACATTTTACATATGCTGCAAGGGGTATGTAAACTTATGAGCACAACTGTATATATATCTTAATGCACAGCATAAATGAGTACACCCCCTCTGATTAAACATAAAAAATGTATTTTCTTAATGATCACTAAAATTTAAATGTATTAAACATTAAATGTATTAAACATATTCTTAATAAAACAGAGAAACATATGCTATTGATATCTGTAAAATAAGTAACTTAGCCAATTTTGTTTAAATGAGCAATTGCAGAAATGAGTACACCCTCAATTTAATTCAACAGTGTAAAATTCTAGTACTTAATATGTCCTCCATAACTGTAAGTACACTGCTCTACGACGTCTTGCCACTGAGTGTACAAGTTCATGACAAACTTCCACATCTGTCCTGTTCAACTCCTGGAGGACGACCTCCTTAATTTCCTGGTCTTTATTGGGAAGTGTTGCTCAGCTCGTCTCTACATGATCCACCACAGGTGCTCAAGAGTGTTAAGACCGGGTGAAATACATGTCCACTGAAGGATTTTTACCTTGGAAGAATGAATATCTTCATTTCCATGTTGAAAAAATGCCCAATAATGCAGGGAATGAGAAGTGAGTAGCATCTTCAGTGTCAGTTTTTTTTGTATTACATCACACAGTGGTGTGTGAATTCATGACAGCACTGATAAAGCTCCCTCAACCTTCAGCACTCAGTACTAGTTCTGGTGTGGATAAATAACCATGTATGTCATTCTGCAGGCTGCATATTACTCTGTGAGATAAAGTGTCACTCTTTTCATAGCTTTTGCTGGCTCTGAGACACTTTCTTGGTGTTTCTCCTGCTCTTTTTCTAGCAAAAACTCACTCATCACTAAATGAAAGCTTTAAGTGAAGACCTAATCACTTCAGAAGCCTGTTCACAAGTACATTGTTTTTGAATTTCCGTGTTACTTTTACTATATTTTCACAGTCCTCTTGTATAGTTGTCCTCTTTTATGCTAAGAAATAAATCTGACAATTCTCTCTCAAGTGTTTTAATTGCTATCAGCATTAAGTCTGAGTATGATTCAGTGGGCTATACAACTTTAATTGTCAATTCAGTGGGCTATACAACTTTAATTGTCAAGAAATTACTTATCTTCAACCGTTTTGGTTCAGCATACTTACCTGTTGATAAAAACCAGAAATTATTATTTAGTTTTGTTTATTAACTTTCAGGAGGGTGAACTCATTTTTGCAACACAACATTTTATCACTTTAATAAGAAAACAGCATTTTCCTGAATTTTAATGTCTTCTTCAGTAACTGAACAAGCAGATTTGCTGGAATATTATGTCTCTAAAGAACCCTAACATGTCTTCTAAGTAGGGATGCACCAATACCACTTTTTCCAGTACTCGCCCGATACCGATACTTTTATTTTTGGTACTTGCTGATTCCGGGTACCGATACCGATATTTTAAAATTTACCGGTAAATTTGTAAAATATTGGGTACAGAAACTAAAAGAATATGTATTAGTTGGTTAATTTCATTTATCAAATAAAATTTATTCAGATACCTTTTCTCACATTATCAGACATTTTTCACATTATCACATTATCATAAACTGTGTCCTGCACCCACTAGTAAAAAAAAAAAAAAAAATATATATATATATATATATATATATAAAAAATTAGGTGGTGTATATCTGGTGTCTGAATATTTTTTAGTTTGACTATACATCCCTTAGTTATTTTTTTACACTTAATTATGCCCATTAAAATGTGTTTTGTTACTTTCACTGTTCAATTTTTTTTTTCTCTATGGTACATCATCTTTAATTTAATAGCATTAGGCACCGATCACACCGAGCGCGTTTTTGCAGTGAGAGGCGCCTTTTTTAAAATTGCTTTCTATTGGCAGTGAGCGTTATGTGCGCTGTTAATACGCCGCGGGGCCCTCACGTTTTCAGAACTAAAAAAAGTGTTCGGTGTGATCGGGCCCTAAACTGCTCCATTGCAGTGGCTCAGTACTTTTTTTTATTTAATTTTGATAATTAGAGCTTACAGCTCATGAAAGTCAAAATCCAGTATCTCAAAATATTAGAATATTTCCTAATATCAATCAAAGAAATGGATTTGCAAAAAAGAAAAGTTCAAGTTTCATTTATAACAGCATCACTGAAGTGTGGTATGGAAGTGATCAGCCTGTGGTACACTGTAAAAAATTCCTGTAAATTTACAAGGAAATTTAACAGTAAAATGCTGTTTTCATATAATAACAGTAAGTTACTGTATTTTGCGATGCATTGTGGGATATATTGATCAGCAACAGTATGACAGTGTTGTTTAACAGCATAATACCATATTTTCCATTGTACATGTGCAGGGAAAGGAAGACATTTTGGTTTATCTGCACGAGGTCATTTTGTAGCTCTGCCTTTTATTGTTTTATTTCTAAAGTACTTATTACTTTTAAAAATTAATGTTTCAACATCCAATTAAGCTTTTGGGATTTAAATTGGATTCG
>JAHKKF010533781.1:5842-20947 GCA_019740295.1 Labeo calbasu
TATTTCATAACGTAAGTTTCCCCCCAATTTTAATTGTTTTGCTTCAATGAAAGGTTAGCATTTTGTGAATTTTTTGAATGTAAGATCAAAAAGATAAATAAAGCAGATTTATTTTCATAGCCGTCTTTGCTCATATTTACCAAGGGTGCCAATATTAGTGGAGGGCACTGTATCTGTACGTTCTGGAAAGGTGAAGAGATGACTCACTCTACCGGCATCTGGCTCTCTTTATGTTATATATTCCCATGCATGTGGACGAGTGTATCGACACATAAGGCATTTTATTAAACTCGGGAATAATCCGCCATCATCTTGTCTCCCGTGCATTATTAGCACCACACAGTTTTCCTATTTGGGCTGTTGAACATTTCAACTTGGTCTTACAATGTATTGTAGTATTGCCCATTTAATATATGCAGATTCATGAATATGCTACCTAGTCCCAGCCTCCACCCAATCACGCCAGCTCAGACCTGCTACACTTTCACTTTGCTAACTGAAGTAGTAAACCCTACACAATGGAAAGTTGCAATATTGGACGAACGGTTGTCAGAGAGTGAAACAATGAGTCAGATTAGGCTAGAAAACAAGAAAAGTGCACTCCCCTTACAATCACTTAAAACTCTCACAATGTTCTGTTATAATCAGTGAAGCTCTACACTGCACAATTAACTTAAACACCTCAGTTTGGCCATTGCATTCAAGAAACCAACAGATATGTCTAATTGGCTGCATTGACCGTCTTTGGTGCACTGCAGTTTTAAAATGCTCAGCAGTGGTGTTTAATGATGAACTTGCACATGGTTTGTTTTTAAGCATATTAAACACACCTGGCAGACATGTAAATTGTGTTATAAACTTGATTTTCACCACAGGAGTCTATTCCAAAGACATTCAACAACTAGTAACACTTTTTGCAACTGTTTACTTAGAACTTTCAAGGAAAGTAAATAACTGTTTACTTGTAACTCTACACCATTTTTCGTGTACTTTTATGGTGCTTGTCTATTTCAGTGCTCACCAACATCTGTCCTTATTGACTTTCATTGTGTAGCAGCGCCTAACATCTTGTTTGTACCACAGAAAGTCGTACATATTGATATTACTTAAGCATCTGCGGCTTAGCGGCATCTGTGTTCTCTCTGCCTATATTTACATGAGACTAGGCTGCAAAAGGACAATAAATACAGGTGGTGAACAAAGCTGAGGTAAGAGGGGACTGTATGATGAATCAGAGAGCTGAGAGGAGAGACACAAATAAACTAAAGCTGACAGGGTCAGAGCTCCCCAAATAGTCAACCGCTGTCTGTCTGACCTCTCCAGACACAGCAGAGCTCCACCTCAGCAGTAACCACCCTCAGACCGCCACCAGGCCATGAGGAGGTGAGCGAAGGAGTAAAAGTCAGTTAAACTATAAATGACTCTTGGGTGATGGTAGACGCGTAGGAAGACGTATTATTCGAGAACCCCGCTTTTGGCAGTGTTTGTTGTATGCAGAAAATGGTAGAGCTCTGCACTAAGAAAAGCAGCAGGAGAGGAAGTACAGTGTTTTCAGGCATTGTTTGGTCTGGTATTTCTGGATCAAAGTGAATGATCTGATTGTGCACCATAGGAAAGAAAACACACACACATGAGGTCACTTTAACATCTCCTAGATAGCTAAGAGGTTAAATGGAGGGCAAATGGAGACTTTTAAGTCTTTAGATTGCTCTCCTCAATAGTTTTATAAAAGATCATAACAATATCTCAAACAGTTCTCAGATTAGCCAAGATATCAATAAGTCTTTAATAAAAAGTCTGAGTTTTCGGTATGAATTCAAATATTTCTCAAAAAACAAAAGTAACGACTTTATTCAGCAATTTTTTCTCTTCCGTGTCAGTCTTCAATGTGCATTCATGACACAGAATGCAATGTGCATAAGAAAAAATGGTTAAATAAAGTTATTTCTGTTTTCTTTCCGCACAAAAAGTATTCGCGTAGCTTAATACAATTACAGTTGAACCACTGATGTCACATGGACAATTTTAACAATGTCCTTACTACCTTTTTGGGCATTGAACATGTCAATTGGGTTGCTTTGTGTGTGTATGCAGGGCCAGAAAGCTCTTGGATTTCATCAAAAATATCTTAATTCGTGTTCTGAAGATGAACAAAGGTTTTACGGGTTTGGAACGACATTAGGGTGAGTAATTAATGACAGAATTTATATTTTTGGGTGAACAAAGTGTTAAGAGTGTGCACTAAAAACCTCTGAGCAATACAGTTTTCCTGAGAAGCTGCACTGTAAGGACATCTGGGTGCTTGTTTCCAAGAATATCTATCCTACAAGGACCAAGCCAGGTGTAAGTGTGGGTGTGAGACAGAGAGAGAGAGACAGACAGAGAGAAATGGAGGAAAAAGGCCCCACTTCCTCTGTTCTCTTCCTCTATTCCTGGAGGATTGCACCACATATTTTTGCGTATCCTCAAGTCATTCTTCATCTCTGAACAAGCCCCTCCTGGATGGACCGAGGCCCCAGCACTGCTGTTTTTGTTTGTCTGAGAGAATGAGAAAGATGCAGAGAGGCGGATGAAGGGTGGCGGAGTGCAGGCCCAGCTGATTCCTCTGTTTAAAAGGGCCGGCCGACCCCCTGTTTTCATTCCTCATTGTCTTCATCCTGAACAAACAGCTCTAGGGCCGTCTTTTTGTTAGCATTTTTCTAAATAAAATGCAGCTGACCTAAATAAAGTACTTCAAAGAAAGTTTGAAAAAACAGTCTACAGTGAGAAAAAGATTTTGAGGGAATTCATGTTGACAAGAGGAGAATTTTAAATTATATTTGTTCTTTTCCAGTTAATGGACTAGCCAAGTTTAACAGGTTAAGCTTGAGTAAGCATCAGTCTGTAAAAATAAGCAAAACTAACTTTTACAGTAATACACTTACAATGGGCAAGGCATCAAAAATGATTAAAATAAACATTATTATCAAACAGTTTCAAAAGCATAGCTATAAGACATCACAAATATAAAAAATTAAGAATTTTTTTTTTTAACTAACCACCACACATAAATGTTGTTTTCTCAAAAACATAAACATGTACATTCATATTGCTTACATACAGTGGTGTGTGAAAGTTTAGAAACCCCTTGCAGAATCTGTGAAAATGTAAATACAATAAGACAGATCATACAAAATGCATGTTATTTTTTATTTAGTACTGTTCTGAGTAAGATATTTTACATAAAAGATAGCCCACAAGACAAAATAAACAGCTGAAATTAATAAAATAACCCCCTTCAAAAGTCTGGGAACCCTTGGTTCTTAATACTGTGTGTGGTTACTTGGATGATCTACGACTGTTTTTTTCTTTTTCTTTTTGTAATGGCTGTAAACAGTTAAACTGAGCACTGTTCTTCAAAAAAATCCTCCAGGTCCTGCAGATTCTTCAGTTTTCCAGCATCTTTTGCATATTTGAACCCTTTCCAGCAGTGACTGTATGGATTTGAGATGCATCTTTTCACACTGAGGACAATTGAGGGACTCAAAAACAAATATTAAATAAGGTTCAAACACTCACTGATGCTCCAGAAGGAAACACGGTGCATTTAGAGCTGGGGGGGATGAAGATGTTCAAATTTTTCTTGTTTTGTTGAAATATCTTTTCTTTTTTTTCCATTTAGTTCTGCCCTTCAGAAGCTACAGAAGATACTTGCATGTTTCTCAGAAAACAAATTAAGTACCTTGACCTTAAAATTCAAAAAGTTTTCACCCCCCGGCTTAATGCTTAATGCATCATGTTTCCTTCTGGAGCATCAGTGAATGTTTTTACCTTTTTTAATAGTTGTGTTTGAGTCCCTCAACTGTCCTCAGTGTGTATTGATGCATCTCAAAATCATACAGTCACAGCTGGAAAGGGTTCAAATATGCAAAAGATGCTGGAAAACCAAAAAATTTGTGGGACCTGAGGGATTTTTCTGAAGAACAGTGCTCAGTTTAACTGTTCAGAACAAACAAGGACTCATGAACAACCGTCAAAAAAAAAAAAAAAAAAAAACAGTCATAGATAATCCAGGGACCACACACAGTATTAAGAACCAAGGGTTCCAAAACTTTTGAAGTGGGTTATTATAATAATTTCAGCTATTTTTTTTTTTTTTTGGCTTGTGGACTATATGTAAACATATTTTATGTAACTTCTTACTCAGGACAGTACAAAATAAAAAATAACATGCAATTTGTATAATTCTGTTAAAATTATTCACATTTTCACAGATTCTGCAAAGGGGTTCCCAAAATTTTGCATGCCACTGTATTATTGTAGCACAGTTTGTGCTTTTTACAATGTAATTTAGCCATTAATGTGTTTTTAAGATACTGAAAAAAACAAATGTCAGGGCATGTCAAAACTACTCCAGGGCCCCAAAACCCCCTCAGACCCCAGAGGGTTAATATGAGACAGTATTAATGTAAATATGAGTGTGACAGAATCAGTATAAACTACCAAAATATCTGATTTTTTAGATGTAGTCATCAGGGTTTCCATCGGCTTTGACCAATGAATTTCCATTATTTTCCATATTATTTCTAATTACTTAATTACTCTAATAGTAATTTTAATTAATTCATTAATTAATTTGTTCTAAGTCTGGAAAGTAATTTTAAAATTGCCTAAAAGCATGAAATGTAAATCCTAGTTAAGTTATGGCTATTATTATTACATTATTACATTAACTTACTGTTACTTACTGTGTCAATATTAATATTTTGGTATCTGCATAATAAGTAAAACAGGCCAATATATTTTAGGTGATGATTTATAGCCAAATAATCATGCAACACTATATATTTTGCTAAATATAAATAAAATAAAATGTTTACTCTTGTAAGATTTTTTTAAATCCATTGTTTTTCTGTATTTTTTCTGTATATTTTCTATTTACCTTTTCTTTTTTAAAGAAACATGCCCATTTTCTTTATTCCAACAGTTCAAAGCTGTCCTACATATTTGCTGTTTTATGCATTTGTACCTGTTTAAAAATATATACATTCTGTACATGAGATCCATATTTCTGAGGCAAGGAAGGTAATTAATAAAAAGCAGGTCGATATCTAATCAATATCTAGATGAAAATTAAATTTCTAGTTATCAGTATTGTCCAAAATGTCCATATCTCTAACAATTAACCAGAGATTCATCCGCCTACAGCAGCAGGTCCACTAAAAGGATAATGTCAATTTAGAACTCAAATGATACTCATCTTTGTACAAACTAATATAAGTGCTTTAATAAAAATACATACAATAAAAATACTTCTGCCTTGAAAGCCTCTAGAATGCTTTTCCCCATAGGACAATAGCAGCCGTCAACATGTCACAAGTGCTCCATAATGCCACAAATAGAGCTCCAGAGGCCAACAACAGAAAACAAGATAACTCCATCAGACACATCCTTTCACAATCAATGACTAGCGTACACTTTCAAGTGCACGGTCGATCCTCAATGCACAATAGACTGGACAGAATAGGACGCTAAAAATATCCCAAACAGAACCGTCAATTGAAAACAACGCACGGAGGTGAAACTAGTCGACAATTGTGCCTTTATAAACAGTGATTTGGGTGGATGATTCATTGTTGCTGCACACAAACATGTGCTGCGTGTGAGTCTGTGTGCTCATTAAGTTTCCATCATTCACACTAACTGTGTCCAGCACTACATTATTAAGAGTCCTCCATGATCAATTCCTTTCTCGATGGCTGACATTTTAACGTGGCCTACGTGCAGCATAGACTTCACACGTACTGACAAGTCCTCAGGGCCCGGGAGTGTCAGAAAAAAAAAAAAAAAACCTCTAGAGGCACATAGCATTATGGCTGTTCGAAAGACGTGCGTTTATGAGAGAGCGGTTCTCTGGTTATTTAAATTAGGATTAGTATCACTGTAACCTTGGTGACAGCACGGGCCATGAGCATACAGATGTGCGTCTGTGTATGCTCAATTGTGATTCTTTTCTACGGGATGTTTCATGCTGCATGTTCCTGACACAGTAGGGAACACATGCAGATAACTATGAGCTCATAAACTGCCAGTGTGATATTTTGGCAAGTCTAACATGAAGCGATACACAAGCTCATGTTAAGCGGACTGGAGAAACATTAATCTAATACCTGCATTTAAGGGGGACTATAACTCATTAAGAGGACATTCCATGTTAATTAGCCTGCTGTTTGACCTCAGGACAAATGACTAATTACTATAGCATGACCCAAGTCTGACCTTCTTCCTCCAATTGATTCCCTATTATACCCTGGTCAGATGTCTTTTTTCATAATTTTTCTAGCTATCTACACTGTAAAAAATGTTTTTTCAAAGATGTAAATAAAACTTGCCATTCTTTGTAATTAATTGTGACATTTACTAGCCATTTATGAGTGTGTATTTTTTTCTTTTTTCAGTGTATCTATGAAATAGGAATTATATTTTGCATGGAAAATATAAAGGTTCTCAAATTCAAAACAACTTATATTAAAATAATTTATTATATAATGTAAAATTAAATAACTGAAAATAATACATACGACATAAATTATCTATCTATCTATCTATCTATCTATCTATCTATCTATCTATCTATCTATCTACGTTTCAGTGTATCCGTCTACGAAATAGGAATTATATTTTGCATTGAAAATGTAAAGGCTTTTAATAGGACCTATTTCAAGCACAATCTCCCACAGAATTCTCATTAAATTAACAATAATTTTTCAAAAGAATTTATTATATAATATTAAATTAAACTAAATAATTAATAATCTATCTACCTACCTACCTGCTAATAACAGGAAATATATTTTGCATTGAAAAATAAAGGCTACTTTTAGAGCTTAATTATGCTCTAGAATTCTTATTAGATTTAAATAATTTATTATTTAATTTAATATTTAATATATTTAAATCTAATACATACAACATAATATTATATAATCATGAATCATCTATTACTACTAAAATTCATTAATTTTACAGACGTTTCCATTAACTCTAAAATGCAGTGCAATGTACAATACAGGTTAAACACCTGCAAAAATTAATGTGGAAAATTCCTATATATAAATGCAGTGCATTGCACCCTGAATTCATTGCTTATTTTAGAGTGTTTAATAAAATATAATATAATCAGGGATTGAAATTAACTTTTTCACTCACCAGCCAATTTGACTACTAAATTTTTAAGTTACCGGCCATTCACTCATAAAAAATAAATAAACCAACAGCTTCAGGCTGTCTACACTGGACGTGACAATACTACTGTTGCAAAACATTTGGTGTCAGTACTAGGGGTGTGTGATATTGACAAAAAATATAATATCTCAATATTTTCTGGGATTTTATCAAGTATGATAATTAGACAATATTTTATTTAGTGTGTTATTCTGTTGATATCTTAAGGCCTACCATGGACAGCTGACTCCTACATTTTTTTATATTCTTCATATTCTGTGTGGTCAGTTCACAGCATTAATAGAAATTAATCTTTTCCAGAAAGTTAAAATTTTACCTTTTATGGGCATTTTTACCTTTATAAAGCCTTTTTTTTTCTAAAAGTGTGCATCATCTTTTGAATCAAATTCTCACATTTATTCAGTCAATTATAATAATAATTCATTTAGGCTGTTACTAAACAAATGTAATCAGCATCAACAAAATTCATGAAGTGGCTTTTAGATATGTTAATGCAGCTAAGAGGGACATGGAATGCTTTATCCTGTAGTTACAAATGCATAAATAATGTTTTGATATTTTAAACATAAAATCTTGAATACTGATATTTAAAATGATTTAAAACATAAAAAAGATACTTTAAATGTGAAATTAAAACCGCCAGTAGGTGACAGCAAGTCACTGTCATTGCAATTGAACCGACTCAATTAATTGCTTTTATTTTGTTCACATTTTCATTTTTAATTATTAATCTACAAAACGATATAGACTTATGCATCTATTTTGAAGAAAACATATGAACAGATCAGACTGCTTAACTTTTCATGTTCAACACCACACGCTGCAGTGATGGCGATTTTAATATATTCTTATTTTTATGAACCAACATCGATTCATAAATCCCAATCGATCTCAGATTTCAAATTCTGTCCATTTCATCAGGAAATTCAAGCCATAAATACCGTTTTGGCGCTTTTTAAGGTGGCGTGATAGATCGTTGTAGCTTCTGGGTACTCGCCTGCGCGTAATCAATTGCAGAGCAAAAGATTCGTGCCAGTTTCATTTTTGTTCTGGATGCCGTGCTCTGTTGCTACACTGGAGCGCAATTGCCACCAACTGGACAGGGGTGGGTATTACAGTTAGAAGTTACAATAGACTGTACAAAGTGATGGACGGCCTTCAGATTTTTCCGTCACTGATTAAAAAAAATTCCATCAATGACGGACAATTTTCGGTTAACGCGACCTCTGAGTGGGACCCAATATTTTTTAAATGACAGGAATGAGAAAACAACACATGCCTAATTTCCATGAAAACAATACAGCAAATATATATATATATATATTTGTCATCTGTCCTTTCACGTGAAAGTTGGGGTCAGACATTGGCCATACAGACTCCAAACAAGACAAATGAGACCAATAAAGTAGCCGGTTTCTTGACACCTCATTTGAACTGTGCAGGAGAAGAGGGCTGCACGTGTTTAAATGTGTGTTTGAACGACATTCGATACTCAAAGCGCTGAACTGATAATGCCTCTTTTAATGAGGCTTATCCCTAATTAAATGGGAACCAAACAAAATGAATGTTTTCTCAACCTTCACACACTATCAGTGAGAGTTTTGCAGTTGCTCTATTTATTACATTAACACCTTCCACCTAACCGCCAAGCAGCCAACACAGTGATTTGACTGAGGTCAGTACATTATTATTAACATTCATTTGTGGGAAATAGGTTGTGGAGGGAGGCTATGAGTGATTGTGATGTGAAAGGATGAGGGGGAAGTGAATTTTAAACAAGCTTTGAGGAAGGGCAGGATGGAGCGGTATGCTTTTGTGTGTGTGCGTGACTGTTCGCAGGTGACAACGCTGTCCATCTTAGCGTGTTAGTGGGTAATTAGTTGCTCTCTCGCTCTCACAGCTGATGTCTCTTATGACATAGTGGACCAGTAGCCCTCCTTGACCTTTTCCTCAGCCCATATTAAGCTCAATTTGGAGCATGTGTTCTTGAGCTAACCTTTTCCCAGGTCTGCAATGTGAGAAGAGGCCTGTGGCCATTGCTGTTCTCATCAACACAATCTCCTACCCGCTTCTCTGCACTGGACAATATGAAAATGGATAAATGCATGGTCGTCCGGTGACCATGAATAAGAAAACACTTGATCTCAGATGGCATTACTCAGAAATAAGGAATAATTTATATCTATTCTGCATAAAGAAAAGAATGCCTTTAGCATTATTATAATGTTCAGCCATCACTGCGGTCTTCAGTGTCACATGATCTTTCAGAAATCATTCTAATATGCTGATTTATTACTTTTATTATCAATGTTGGAAACAGTTTTGCATTTTTTTTCGAACCTGTGATTATTTGATGAATGAAATATTAAAAAGAACAGCATTTTATTCAAAACAGAAATCTTTTCTAACAGTACAAGTCTTTGCTATCACATCCTCGCTGAATAAAAGTATTAATTTCTTTAAAAAAACAGAATAAAAAATTACTGACCACAAACTTTTAAGTGGTAGTTTATATTGCTAAAAAGATTTTTATTTTAAATAAATGCTGTTCTTTTTAACTTTTTATTGTTAAAGAATCCTGAAAAAAGTATCACAGGTTCCAACACAATATAAAGCAGCACAACTGTTTCCAACATTGATAATAAATTAGCATATTAGAATGATTTCTGAAGAATCATGTGACACTGAAGAATGGACTAACGATGCTAAAAATTTAGCTTTGAGAATAAATTACATTTTAATGTATAAAAAATAGAAAACAGTTATTTGACATTTTAATAATATTTTACAATATTACTGTTTTTTCCTGTATTCTTGATCAAATAAATGCAGCCTTGATGAGCAATATCTTTAAAAAAACCCATTAAAAATCTTACTGATCCCAAACAGCAGTGTATATATTATCTATATATCATTTCTAGGTGGCACTGAAGACTAGATTAATGATGCTGAAAATGTAGTTTTGATAACAGGAATAAATTACATTTGAATGTATAATAAAATAGAAAACAGTTATTTGACATTGTAATATTATTTTACAATATTACTGTTTTTTCTGAATTTTTGATCAAATAAATGAAGCCTTGATGAGCAACATCTTTAAAAAAACATTAAAAATCTTACTGATCCCAAACGGCAGTGTATATATTATCTATATATCATTTCTAGGTGGCACTGAAGACTGGATTAATGATGCTGAAAATGTAGTTTTGATAACAGGAATAAATTACATTTGAATGTATAATAAAATAGAAAACAGTTATTTCACATTGTAATATTATTTTACAATATTACTGTTTTTTCTGAATTTTTGATCAAATAAATGCAGCCTTGATGGGCAACATTTTTTACAAAAAAACATTAAAAATCTTACCGATCCCAAACAGCAGTGTATATATTATCTATATATCATTTCTAGGTGGCACTGAAGACTGGATTAATGATGCTGAAAATTTAGTTTTGATAACAGAAATAAATTACATTTGAATGTATAATAAAATAGAAAACAGTTATTTCACATTGTAATAATATTTTACAATATTACTGTTTTTTTTTAATCAAATAAATGCAGTCCTGATGAGCAACACCTTTTAAAAAACACATAAAAAATCTTACTGATCCCAAACGGCAGTGTATTATCTATATATAATTTCTAGGTGGCACTAAAAACTGGATTAATGATGCTGAAAATTTAGCTTTGATAACAGGAATAAATTACATTTTAATGTATAATAAAATAGAAAACAGTTTCTTCACATTTTAATAACATTTCACAATATTACATTTTTTTCTTTATTTTTGATCAAATAAATGCAGCCTTGGTGAGCAAAAGAGACTTCTTTCAAAAACATAAAAGCATACAACAAAAATCTTACTTTGAATTGTAGTGTATATATTTCTTTATTTTGTTTTTGTCAGTTGACCTTTTCTTTTCTTGAAAAATTTCAGAAACTTGGTTTGATTTCAGTAGAGAGTGGTTACATTATAGTAAAAAGTCCACTGTTAGTCACCTAGTGTAGCAGTCACAAAACCACGTAACACTTTACAGTCATGTTAAATTTAACTGCTTAACACACCCAGTGTCTGCGCCTGGCACAAACAAATACTTTTACTCTGTGTCAGGATTTAAGCATCCCCATAGACCGCACGGAAAAAATTTGCATCGTATAACAGCCAGAAGCCTAATTATTTTCAATGCTAAAATCCACAACTATTAGTTTAAGCCTCTTATTGCATTCCGGCCACAGAGCGCTGATTATTTTACCCTCCAGATAGCTGAGCGGTTAGAGTATAATCAAAACTACTGAATAGAGCCTCTGCAAACCGAAGGGCAAAAGATGTACAGTATAAGCACTGTTCTGACTAGAGTTTCTTCATCTTTAACAAAGCTATGTTTATCTTCTTCATATACTGTTGTCTTTGCTAATGCTATTTAACAGCTAGTGCAGGTCACCTGAGAGCAGTCGGTCAGTATCTGGTGCTTAAAACATCAATGCAAACCAAGTGAACGGGTCTCTGTTTTCCAGTATTAAGCAAAAGATGATGAAAGCGAGAGGAAGAAAGAAAACACGAGTGCCCCTTTCATCGTTTTGTTTACCAGCTGAGGCTAATATGGAAGGTAAGCGTGTTAGCGCTAATCTTCCTCTCAGACATGACAATGGTGGAGACCTGGTTCTGGTCCCCTGAGGGTTTAATGGGCCTCATACAGGCTATTAGAGCAGTGAGCGAACCAGTAGAAATATTATCTGCTTGCATACAATCGCACGTGCCCAATTTGCTTCTGAGAACACAAACACTACATGTGACAGAAATACCAATGTGACTCATAGGTCATTTAGTGTTGGGTAGATTACATGTGAAATATAATATGGTACTGATTAGAAATGGCATGACTCTTTAACTCTTATTTAGTGTCTAATCTATTTAGGCAAAAATATAAAGAAAGGCTTAAAATGTTTCTTGTGAAAATACTGAAACCACAAGATGCCCTCTACTGATAGATGAGCTTTAACCAGCTCAATTTATGTAATAACATTCCCATTTGTGACGACAATTTGCGAACCAAGATTTTCCAATGTAGTGTTCCCACAATGTTTGTTGTAATTGGTTTTGGCAAAGCAATGCAGATTTAACTGCTGCACGCAGAAGTTATTTTGGATTGCACAGCTAGAAACCAGACAAAATTGTTTACTCTTTTTAGAAATAGTGCTTTGATAAATATATTTTGTTTTGTTAATTTATTCATTTATTAAAGCTTCTTTTTCTATAACATTTTTAGGATGTTATGTTATGTACACTATTATTATTGCTCCATAAGACTGCAATTCTTTGATTTCAAAAATTCAGTAAAATCACTAATACCATTACCAAAATGATTTCAATTTCAAATAGCTGTTTTCTATTATAATATATTTTAAAATGTAGCTTATTCCTGTGATGGCAAAGCTGAATTTTCAGCATCATTACCCCAGTCTTCAGTCTCACATGATCTTTCAGAAATCATTCTAATATGAAGATCTTAGTGCTCAAGATTTCTTTTTATAATCAATGTTGAAAACAGATGTGCTTGTTAATATTTAAACCCTGATACATTTTTGTCCCTGATGAATAGAAAGTTCAAAAGAACAGCATTTATTGGAAACAGATGTTGTTTGTAACAATGCGAAAGGCTATGCTCTCACTTTTGAAAAATTAAGTTTATATAATTAGCTTTTAATTTTTAATGAAGGCTGGTGACAAAGAATTCAAATTGGCAGAAAGAAATGTTTGACTCTTAACATAAGGAACAAGATGTATGATCATGCAACACTGCACCATTTGTAATTATTTCTCATCAACAGTAAATGTAGGATTGTATGAAATGTACACCTCTAAAAAGCCCAGAAGACTCTTTATCTAATACAAAATGATGGTTTGACATACTGTAATAAATCACTATACGTTTAGTTTGCGTATTTAAACATGTTGCGATGTACGATTTACTGATCACTCTCTACTGTATAATTGCTTTTTACCCTAATCAAAGTTAAGCATTAAATATCAAAAAATCCTTCTCAAACCTCCACAGTGACACATTCCTGAAGCATACATATAATAAAGCTCAAAAAAGTACATCAGACCATGAAATGAACACTAACTTTTAACATTTAAATTAGCATCCGTTTTTTGTTTATTCATTATGGAACAAAAAATCCTAATTAAAAAGATGTTGTGGCCGCAGTCTAGTCAAAAAAGAATCGGGTACGGAACGGGTACTTTGAAGTAAAAGAAAAAGTAGATGAAATCCATTTTCTTTTCTGCTCAATTAGTAAAGAAGAATTTTAGGTGGGCTTTTGTCTTCTTTACTCAGAGGAAATTAGGGGTGGGACTGGAAATTTTAACTGAATTTTAACTTGGGCCGCCCACACAAGGGACTTATTTTATGAAGTACAGGATGAGCAGTTCCCTACGATTTCAAGGTCACTGCTTAGTCCTATTTAAAGTTGTCAAAACAGGAGTAGAAAGGCAGTTTCTAAGCCTATTTCATAGATTAACTGTATTCTGATGCACAGTATAAACACTTTGATGAGATATTTGAAAAAGAACTCAAATCAAAATTAGAGAACACCTACAGATGCCTCAAAGTTATTAGCGTTAATCTGGCACCTGGTGCTAATTTCCTTAATTATCTGACAAACCCTATTTAACTGGCAGCATTTCTCCAATTTTCACTGAGATTGAAAGATGGGGGTCGGTCTAAGGTGACTGAAACCCTGCGATAAGAGGGACGACTTTTTCAGCCACTGCAAGAGAAGTTGGTCATTCCAAATCTGTGATTTCTAGAATACTGCATGTTTACAAAAAGTGTGCCGCATGAGTAATGCGTTATTTTAATGACAAATGTCGAAAGCGCATTATTGTACCGCGAAAGTAGATTAATACAATGCGTGAGCGAGAACCATTCTGCTCACGCGCTGATTTCCTTTGCTCTTGCACAAAACTGGACCCGTGCTGTCAGATTCACGTAGTTTGCACTTAAAACGTGTCTCTCCCCGCTCTCCAGGTGTGCGTGTGTGTGCTCAAACTGTGTCCCGTTCACTCGCAAAACTCTCCATGCTCATGGGCTAGATGTCAATGCTTTTCGCACCTGGATTAAACGTTGTCAATAGTTATTATTATGCACTTTTAAAAAAAACATCTCAAGACAGATTTTTTAGGGCCTTTCCTAGATTTTTTTTATTGCTGTATTTTGTTTTAACTTTGTACTTTGCTTTACTACTTTATCTCTTTTATGTATGTGCAATCAAAGATGATTCTTTAATTCATTTCCAGTTTAAATAATATTTAGCAATGTTAATAAAATGTACATTAAAAACATATAAATACATACATATAAATAACCTCTGTCCAACCTGTTGGTCAAACTCCTCTGAGTGATACATCTAAAAGCAACATATTATAGCCTATGGCTCTATAGACTTCATATAAAAGATCACTGTTATTTCATGTTATGTCAGATATATGAAAATAGTTGCAATAAATTCTCAGTTAGTATTCTGGAAATAATAGGTAATAAATCAAATGCAAAAACAGATGTAAATGATGAAAGATATCATCATAACACAATAAATGCCCTGATAGAATCACTCTTTAGACATTTATTGGGAGTCTTTTTGTTAAACCAGTGTTTGTTTTGTTCTGATTTTAGTTAGATTTTTTTTTTTTTTTTCATGAAAACCCACTACACTCTCCTAAAACAGCAAATATACAGTTAATGACAGTTACGGGTAATTGCATTGTCTGCAAATGCATTAAACCTATAGAATATAATGTAGTAATGTTATGACAAATATAAGAAATTCATTAGTGTTATATTTGGTCTCCACATCTTAAGTATTTAGG
>JAHKKF010533782.1:0-33722 GCA_019740295.1 Labeo calbasu
AAAAAGTACAGAGGCAAAGTACAAACAACAGGACAACAATACAATCAAGTCACCTTTATTTTTATATAGTGCTTTTAAAGGAGAAGTCCACTTCCAGATCAACAATTTACAAATAATTTACACACCCCTTTGTCATCGTTTGAGATGCTCATGTCTTTCTGTCTACAGTCATAAAGAAATTATGGTTTCTGAGGAAAGCATTTCAGGATTTTTCTCCGTATAACGGATTTCACTGGTGCCCCGATTTTGAACTTCCAAAATGCAGTTAATCATTCGATTAATCGTTTGTCAAAATAATTGTTTGTTGCAATAATAGACAGCAGAAGGTATATTGGGCTGCTGTCACTTTAAGACCTAATGCATTGATCCAAAATATTGACACACACTTCTTGTTAACTTAAGACATAACTCTGTTTACATAAATATTCACTAAGACCGGTATTTTGACCATTTTATGTGTATTTGACTGTTTTGCTGTAAAAAAAAACAAACAAAAAAAAAAAGGCAAAAGCGGAATTTGGGATTGCATGTTATCTTATGCCTTCTGCGTGCAAGCTTCAGATCTGTGTCAGTGCAAGTACACAATGAGTTTACAAAAACGTCAAGCATGTCCCATACTTCATTTTCTCATTCATGTTTCTTCACTAATATGCAGTCCTGTTCTGCACAGATGTATTTAGATATTGCAATATAGATAACTCTTTATCAATACACACTTTACATCGTCACCAAGATATATGTAGCCTTAGGTGCTACACAATTTCCAAAGCTTCCTTTGTGTCAAATCGTAGGTTTGACTTTACTATTCTAATAGTAGGGTAATATGGGTCATGGTAGTAATTAAAAATGAGCAGATGTGTCCAAACTTTCAATATTTGGTGGTGTACATAAAGGCAGTTCAGTATCTAATAGTAGATTAACTTACTGTTATTCATTAAGTTGAGGTGTGTATTTAGCCTTTGGTTTAGACTGTGTGAGTGATTGTCTCTCGCTGTTTTGCAGGTGACATTGAGCCCAGAGTTTTCTCCTTTGGCGCAGAGAACAGGATTTTCAGACAGACCCACCTGGAGCACACGGGTAAGACAGAGACTCACCTAGCGCCCGATGTTCTAGTCTAATGTGACGTGACAGGCGAGGACAGTTCGAATGTGATCTATGACAAGGTCATCTAAGGGGCTGTTGAGTAACTCAGGGTCTGTCTGCTGTGCTGTTATCCTTGCTTTGGAGAGAGCCAACACAGCCCTCATATATTTTATTTAGTAATGTGCAGGGACATCAGGGATTTTCAAACATGCAGCCCTTTCTGGGAAATTACCAGTAAATTACGGTTTAGAGATGTTTAGGCTTTTCAAAAATTAGTTCCAGCAATTTGACCATGGTGCCACACCTTGCAGGTGAGCAGCACATTTTTAAAAACATGTCTTGAGACCCTGCCATACTATTAAAAATACTGTTGTCCAGTGTTTTGAATTTTTTAAAGGTATAAACATGATGTGTGTGAACAGTTGCTTACGTTTGTCAAAGAAACTTTTTTAAGAGCAAAAAGATGGAAAAGATTATGTGCATTTACTGTAGAGTTTGATCTGTGAAAGCAGGTATTGTTGCTGTAATTTAATGTCCAAAAACAAAGGGGTCCAGGACAGATCCCTGTGGTACCCCGGCTCCAGCAAAAGAACCAGCACTATTTCAGTGAGAAGGGTAAGTGTTTCTAAGACCCATGGCTTTACTAAATACTTACTGCCAAAGGTGTTGTCCATGGTCCAGGAGACTGCCAGGTGTCCACCTGCATCGCCCTGAACATTTTCCAAAGCTTGTAACCTAAACAGCAGAGGTGAAATTAATCACCATAATTCACACACTCAGGCAATTCTACATCAGAGAATCATGTGATGTGGATGTGTTATAGTCTCCAACAGCGCGATACTTCACCTTTTAAAATGCTGGATCTGCTTGTCCACATAGAAGATTATAGCTGCTAGAAGGTCATCCCTCATCATAGTTGTGCTACACTGATTTTAGTCATCGCTATCTGGCTGATTCCTTGTTCCTGTTCTGTACATACGTTAAATGCTTGTTATGTCTTAGATTTCTGCAAAGTAAATACCCAGACAGTCTGGTCTGCTCTGGCTCTGGCTGCAAGAGACAGACACTGTCGGTTTTATCACTGCCTCAGAGGCAGAATGGCTCATTTGCTGCCTCTGTTTTCTGTGAGCTTTGTTGTGACAGTCCTAACTGACCAGAGGTCATTTGATGTACAACAATGTAACTCTCTGCTTAACTACCATAGCACAATGCATCACTGGAGAAACTAGTCCGAACTTCTTTCAAAAAATGTTGTAACAAAGTCGCACCTCTGTAGTTTGAACTACACTGGTTCAACAATATAGGAATGACGTTATAATGAATTGATTTGAGTTCTCGGAGATACTGCTGTTACAAACATGGCACCCTGTCATTTTGCTTTCTTTGATTCGTTGTGGATCATGCTCTGTGTTCCCTTACTCATTTATGCACATTTGCACTCTTTAAAAACATTGCTGATTGCTGACACACTAAAATATATAGATAACATTCAGTTGAGGTCAAGAGTTTACATACACCTTGCAGAATCTGCAAAATGTTCATTATTTTATCAAAATAAGAGATATCATACAAAATGCATGTTATTTATTTAATGCTGATATGAATAAGATATTTCACATAAAAGATGTTTACAAGAAAAGATAATAGCTGAATTTATAAAAATGACCCTGTTCAAACGTTTACATACGCTTGATTTCTTTATACTGTGTTGTTACCTGAATGATCCACAGCCATTTTTTGTTTTGTTTTGTTTCTGTTTAGTGATAGTTGTTCATGAGTCCCTTGTTTGTACTGCTGTTTTTCAGAAAAATCTATTAGTTCCCACAAATTCTTTGGTTTCTCAGCATTTTTGTGTATTTGAACCCTTTGCAACAATTACAGAAGATTCAAACGCTCACTGATGCTTCAGAAAGAAAAAAACTGCATTAAGAGGCAAGAAAACTTTTGAACAGAATGGTGTGTACATTTTTCTTATTTTGCCTAAATATCATATTTTTTACATTTAGCACTGCCCTTCAGAAGCTACAGAAGATATTTGCATGTTTCACAGAGGACATAATATGTTACATTTACCCTGATCTTCGAATTCAAAAAGTTTTCACCCGACTTAATGTATTGCATTTCCTTCTGGAGCATCAGTGAGTGTTTGATAGTTACATATGAGTCCCTCAGTTGTCCTCAGTGTGAAAAGATGAATCTCAAAATCATTCAGTCATTGTTGGAAAGGGTTCAAATACACAAAAATGCTGAAAAAACACAGAATTTGTGGGACCTGAAGGATTTTTTCTGAAGAACAGCAGGCAGTTTAACTGTTCAGGATGAACAAGGGACTCATGAACAACTATCACTAAACAAAAAAAACACAGCTGCGGATCATTCAGGTAACAACACAGTATTAAGAATCAAGCGTATGTAAACTTTTGAACAGTTATTTTCTCTTGCAGACCATATGTAAACATCTTTAATGTGAAATATCTTATAAATAACATGCATTTTGTATGATCCCTCTTATTTTGGTAAAATAATTAATATTTTGCAGATTCTGCAAGGTGTATGTAAACTTTTGAACTGTATATAACTGTACCTCAACTGTATATATAAGATACAGAATGTAATGCATGTTTGCTTGCGTATTGTGCCCAATAACACGATCTATTTAAATCCACATTTCTTACTAACAAGAAACTATGAGCTGTAGTTCCAACTACGTAAGTTTGTAATTTCTTTTTGCGAATGTTTATTGGAACCATGGTTTTGGGAAACACAGAATTGTTGGACTATGTTGTTAAAAACTGAACTTGCGAACATGTTGGCTAATGTTGCTTTTGGGAAACACACCCCAGCCCAACTGGAAAGAAGGAATAAGACAAGACTAAATATTATGATAAGAGCACTGTCCGAACTCTTTCTGTAGTGATATTTGCTTTTCCTGATAATAACAGGGCGCATTTTTATTTTCATAAGGTCATTGCTTTTCCTAAACATTTTAAAACAGAAAAGCGTTTTCCATTTACATAATTTAATTTCTCACTTCCCTTTCCCGTTCCCATTGAAACAAATTCTCAGTATGAAAAATTGTAGCTGTTACCTCGACTCAAACCCGTCAACTTAAATCAACATCAAATTGTGCTTTCAAAGACACAAACATAATTTAGAAGACTGCTAGGCAAGTTCCAAAACACATTTGAAACTCATTCCTGCCTAAACTGGTCTTCTCATTAGCAGTTTGCACTTTCTCCCACTACCAGCATTTGTTTCCTTCAGTCTTGCACACAGAGCTTCAGCTTCCTTCTGTATGAATGGAAAGAAACAGAAAACAGAAAACTGTGGTGATGTCAGAGTTCCTGGTCTTATTTCAGCTGGAGCGGAGGTTTTTCAGCGAGTTTGGGCAGTAACGTGGGCATTCTCCAGAGCCACGCTCTATCTGGAGCCCCTTTTTTTTCCACCTGGGCCTGATTCTTTCCATCTTGTGCAGATTCAGGACTGATGGGAGCAGCAGAAAGCTGAATGGGAAAGTGTGCTGGAAGTCTTTACCCTCCCTCTCCCCATATTGGAAAAAGAAAACACCAGCATTTCAGAATAACTAGAAACATCCAGTTCTGTCCGGTCTGATTGAGGGAATCCTTATAAATGCCTCTGAATGATGTGTCAACAGACACCAGATTTACATTAGACCACATTAACTGTCATTCAGATATTGAAGACTGCATAGAAGCACAGCTTCTTCTACAATTTCGTCAAACATACTGCAGAAATCTATAATAATTGTCACTTTCTTGATGTTCGGGTTCCAACTGGATGTCATGCTTCACTGGCAGTCTGTAAGGACCTTTGAACAAATATCTGATTGTTAATAGGAAAAACCTGTCTTTTAATCAGTGTATTCTTGTCGTCAGCAGCCTTTAACAATCCAGCAATCCAAAGTCAGAGGGTGTAGTTAACTGAACTCTTTTTCCTTTTCAACTCTTTTTTTTGTTTTCATTCCATTTAATATGCGTATTCGGCAGAGCCGATCTTCTTTTGACGAGGATGCTTTCATTGCATTACAGCTCATTACGCTGAATTGCCATCCTTTTTACTCATGTGATGCAATCTATTTCAGAGCAAAACAAAATATTCAAAGTCGAAGAGACTTCATTTTGTCCATGTTCTGCCAGGAATTGACTGGATTGCTAAAAGTGGACATTAATAGAATGAAACCAAACCTAATGCAAGTTTGCTATAAAAAAATACCCAATAACCTGCATAGCCTGTGTGAATGAATGTGATTTCAAATAACAGCCAGTACATAAATGCTGCAGTGCATTTATTTTATTTATTATTTAAGAGCATCCAGATGATGTGTTCAGACAGTAAAAATACATGATGCATTTTGGCATTGATAAGTGGCATCTGTGCCTCCCACTCCTTAAAAATCTCTGCTGTCCGTCCGCCGTACACGAAGCACAATCTCACCTCCCCTTCGCCTCACGGTTAGCGCGCTAGACTACGGCAGCTCATTCATACATTCAGCCTCTCTCTCTCACCGTCTCTCTCGCTATGACTCACACGCTCTCAGCCTCTCAGCCTTCACTCAAAGCCTGACTGCTCTCACATATTAGTAGGGTTGAAGAGGAAACCTGCAGCTACCAGGTAAAAGACATTGATGATTACTAGTCTAACCTGCTTGATTACCAGATCTCACACTCTTACATTTCTGCAGGGCTTACATTTTACGAAATCATGATGTTACTTGTCTTAGCAGTCTGGTTTGTGTTATGAGTTATATATGTCTGGTTGTACAGTGTGTACCGGCTGACGTTGAGTCAGGGAGACTGTGCTGTCCGTAGTGTACTGTGTGTGTGTGTGTGTTTCAAATGGCTGCCAGTACAGAAGGCAAGCAAGGAGAGGATGAATGGACTGACTGTACTGCGTATGTGTCCTCCTCTACGCTGCTGCCGTATGAATGAGACTCGGGGCGGATGGATGCCGGGGGTGGCCCAGGGCTCTTTCACTGGAGGGAGGGGAAATTTAAATCCCTGGAGATGGACATGAACAGTGTGGATGAAGTCACTGGGATTCGGTTGATGGTTTGCTAGTGTGTACAGAAGAGACTGGGAATAACAGATGTATAGAAACGGCAAAAGATTGCTTATCCAGAATGCCTGACACAGGGTTTTAGTGCATCAACAGAGGGAGAATGACTGCAGAGCTGAGATGCTTTGTGTTGTTTATCTCCGTCTGCATGAGTAATGTTTATGTAACGTGAAGTTATACGAGAGATTTCATTATGATCATGCAGTAACTGCAGACAGAGCATTTGTTGCTCTGAGATTTTTCCGGTATGGTCTCGAGTTTGAACTTAAGTTGCATCTAAGTGTGCATTTTGTTCAGTGCTTTATTAATTATTAATCATGGTCTGATAATTTGTGTTTAACTTAAAAAAAAAAATCATAATATATATATTCTTTTAATTTCAAATTTCTTGCATTCATCTTTTAAAATTGAATTTGTAAATATCTGATTTTAAGATTCTAATTTATTTTTAAATGAAACAGTGAAAAGGAATACTAGATTCTGATATTGTTTTCCTGCTCCATCAGCTCCTGTCTGGAGAGATGAGGGTTTTTGGAGAGAAGGGGGGGCACCTTGGCTTGTCAGGCGCTCACTCTGTAGTCAGGGAGGATGCTGGGAGATAAATTTAGCCCTCCAGCTTTGCTTCCATCTGCCATTGCATGGTTTAGGGCCGTTGCCATAGGAACCACCACTGGGTGCCCATTAGTGAGCGAGAGGGAAAATTGGCGAGCTTTCTTAAACGTATTTAAACGACATATTTTAGATTTGGTTAAGTACAGTGTAAAGCTTATGTTTTTGTGTGTTTGTGGTTTTGACGGAGTGGACAAAGCTTTATTCCTAGATTCTAACCATCTGAGCCTGGCAGGGTTACGCTGTGGTTTGGTAAGGCTCGTCACTGACCTCGTTTTTAAAATATTTGAAAACGCTCACAGGTGCCCGGTGATCGTTCACGGCGCGGCTTGATGATTCCGTTTGCCACACATTGGATGTTTTCGCGTTCTCATCAACTACAAAATCAGCGCCTATGGTTCTTTCCTGTTGCTGGTACAGTCCCTTTAAATGCACATTGTGTCTGCAATCTAGGATATCATCATGAGTCGAGTTGATTACCTGCAGAGATTTTATGAGTTTACCCCAGAAGACCTTGTGTGTTTTGAGTTAAATTCTAATCCTGACTCCTAATCAAGAACATGTTTGGAAAAAGAGTTCAGAGAAGACCGATAGGCCTCTTTGTACAAGCAATTTGTGTAGTTTGAGTACAGAATTGTGGACTGGTTATAGAACTGTGTTCAAGCTAAAATGAGTCATTATGATGTGCCACTGCAGTCTGTGATTCAAGGTCGCCAGTGTTTTTGAGTGGGAGGACAGAACAGGTGGTTCTAGAGAGATGAATGCTTGCTTGACTCACATCCAAGTCCAGACAAGCACCATGTTTTAGGCCTCCTACACTATCCGTCCGACCTACATATCCTCATCAAACCCAGCAAAACATGAGCCAAAGAATGACATGTGAATACAACCCAGGCAGCTTTATCTTATTTTGGTTAAAACCGAGGTGCATATCTTATTGTTTCAACACTTCTGAGATGCTTTTTTTTGTTCAAACACAAAGATTTGTTTAGCATTTCAATGGTATTGCTTAATTTGGTTAACATGAATTAATTTAGGTAACTGAATGTAATATTTTGGTGCATTCGGTGAAATAACATGTATACACACTACAGCATTCTTTAATAACATACTCGTCAATATGTTCTGTTTTCACTATAATTGGAAGCCTGTGAACACTTAGAGTTGGATTCACACAAGAATTGTGCTGGAATGTATAGTTGGCAGTGATTTTGATATGTACCAGCAGGATCTCCTGTGGTTCCACACCTAACCGCCCCCTAAAGCAAAGCGTGGGTGCCAATACCAGCTGGTCAGTGAGTGGGATGCCTAATTCCTTATTGTGTTCTAGTGAAAGCGGTGTCAGAGTTTATTTTCACAAGCATCAGTGCTGTCTTAAATTGTGCTTTTGTTTTTCACTCTTTGTTTCAGTACATACTACTTTTTCAGTCTTATATGCACATACACATCCTATAGCTCTAATGCCTTGTAATGTTTCTTTTAGTCCATTTTTCATTCATTTTATGTTAATGTGACAACTTTTTCCCCACCACTGATGGAATTTTCCGTCATTTGTCAGATAATGCTTCCCTAAAATTCATGGTGTAGGAGGCGCTATTACGCATCTTCTAAGAGTATTGAATGTCTGGATCAAAACACACCAAAGAAGAAGCAGAAACAAGTGATCGTGTGTGTAAGCAAATGCACATGTAAAATAACATGATAGAAATCAAAACTGTCTAACGTTATCAAATGAAATTTCGATCCAGGAAGAGGCAGGTGACATCTTACTAACGCTCACATACAGTATGTATTTGTGCGAATGCTCTGTGTGGTATGAAGGTTTTGAGCATTGCTACACACATAAATATAGAGTGTTTTGCGTATTGTATTTTATTAGCAATTATAACACAGAATTGACAGTGACTAATTCTGTTGTTTTCTGATATTTTCCAGAATTTAAATCTCTGAAGTGGATCGTCATAAAGCATCTGCAGAATACAGGGACTTGAAAGCATTCATGGAAAAAACATAATTGCCATGGATTTCCAAGGACAAGAAAGAACAAGAAACAAAAGAGGCAGAATTTCCTCTAACTGAAAAACTGAAAGAAAGAATTGTAGTTGTATTTCACATAATTCCTTTAAAGAAGCTCTTCTCACATTAAGCAATAATGTATGCAGAATGCTCCAAAATTGTACAACCCATGCATGTGCTGTATGGAACAAAGTATTATGCGATGCTCTGAATGGTCATAAATTAACTGATCATTCATACAGTCTGGAATAAACAGTACCTCAAGCTTTCATCCCATTTTATGGAGGCCTTGCATAGCCAGTTGACCACAGGGGAGCAATCTGGAGGTTTAGAAAAGCAGAGTGAGACTCCAGTGGACAGCCCCCAGCCACATTCAGTCCCGCAGTATCATGAACAGAACAAGGTTGTCACCCAGCAGCAACATGCACAACAGCAAAAACATCTTAATATTGAGAGAAAACGTCTCAGATTACAGCGGAAAACTGCTCAGGAGACAGACACTGTTGAAGAGGGAACGTCACAGAGGGCATCTGGAAGTTCCGAATGTCTTGATGCTAACATGAGGCAGCCTAGTGAAATGCCATCTGGAGCATCATCCTCAGCAGTATCAGCTATACCATCCTGTTCCATGGATGAGGCCCTGGAAGGTACACCTAGACAAAAACGTGAGCGTAAACCTCAAAAGCCCGGAAAGTATGTGTGCTCATACTGTGGTCGCGCTTGTGCTAAACCCAGTGTGCTTCAGAAACATATTAGATCCCACACTGGAGAGAGACCTTACCCCTGTGCGCCATGTGGGTTCTCCTTCAAGACTAAAAGTAACCTGTACAAGCACAGAAAGTCCCACACTCATAGGGTGAAAGCTGGTCTGACTGCAGAAATGGAGGGACCAGGTATAAGCTGTTCAGAGGAGCCACTTACAGAATCAGATGAAGAAAGCCAACCCTCTTCCTTTTTAGAAAAACAAAGAATGTCCATTGAAAAGTCAAATGTTGCAGAAAAGTCCTCTGAGGGACAGCTACAGGGTATAGAGGACTCCCATGCAGTTAAAAAGAGACTTGCAATGAGACTTAGCAGAGGAAGACGAACACCTATAGGATCATCTGATGAAGCGTCTTCGTCATTTGGTCTAAGCAGCAAAGGTAGCACAGAGTCTGGCTATTTCTCTCGATCTGAGAGCACGGAAGTCTCTCAAGATAGTCCACCAAACACAAGCGCCAAAAGCTATGCAGAGGTCATCCTTGGAAAGTTTGGTCGCCTTGGTCATTTACAAAGGACTGCTCATGAACAACATGGCAATCCTGCTGGGCAAGAAGGGAAAAGAATGCCATTCACTGTGCCTAAAAAGCAAGTTATTGACCACATAACTAAACTCATCACCATCAATGAGGCTGTGGTAGACACCAGTAAGATTGACAGTGTCAAACCCAGAAGGTTCTCACTCTCTAGGAGAAGCAGCACAGAAGTGAAGGCAACCTCTTCTAAAGAGTCCTTTCTTCACAGTCCAAAAGAAATAGATTTGAGTGCAAAGAGCAGTGGCTCCATTACTCTTGGTGTACCTTGTGAGAAATTTCAGCACCATTCTCTTAATATCCAGCAAGCTGACCCAACCAGCACTGCTCCTCTTCTAAGAAGTCACTCTATGCCTTCAGAGACAGGTGTTAGTGATGCGTCTGAAACTTCTCGCAGCCTTCGCCTTAGCCACTCCTTTGATGACCAGCAGGCTGCTCAGAATCGGCGCCATGGTATGCTGAGACGACAGCCTGCCATTGAATTGCCCATAGGTGCTGAAATGACCATGGAGGAACAATCCTATTGCAGCTCACCATGTCATCCCTCAGTTTCTACAGTGCCTGATCTCAGCCATAAACATGAGCCATTTGAGTGTGATGCATGTGGTATAGTTTTTAATGACTGGGAGAGATATCAAACACACAAACAAGACTGTTGCACGGTTCATGTTTCTCAACCAACTGAAAGTCAAGGCTATCAAGTGGAAGAACTCACAAGAACACACACAGCTCGTCCTGGTGCTTTTGCATTTAGAAAAAGAAGGAAAGAAGAGAGTATTGAACTTGAAGATCCTTCTTTACCCTTTGTTTCTTATGTACCACTGAAAGGATATACATCATCTTCTGAACAGCCTATTAAAGGGACTCTTGAAGTAAGTCAAGAACATGCTACAGAAGGTGCTTTGAAAGGAATATCTGTCATACAGCATACTAGTTCATTTGAGAAACATGATAGTACTTTAAAAACCTCTGGACCAGATGAGGTCTCTCACTCTCATGATGTCTCCCACGGTTCTCCTTACTCGCAATCAAGGCAGCAGGCAACTAAACCATCCTTACGTAAACTTGTACGGCAACACAATGTCCAAGTGCCAGAAATCCTGGTTACTGAAGATTCAAACACTGACACCATGGCAGTATCACCTCCTCCAACTGCCCCTAAAATAAAGGACGTTGAAAAAGTCAGTGAGTTCCAATGGCCCCAAAGAAGTCCATCTTTGGCCCAACTTCCAATTGAGAAGTTGCCGCCTAAAAAGAAACGTCTTCGTCTCGCAGAAGCTGCCCAGTCATCAGGGGACTCAAGCTTTGAATCAATGTCCTTGCCTCACAGTCCAAGTCAAGACAGTTGTGTATCTCATACCTCCAGTCGATCAGCTTCATTTGAAGAGGCTTGCAAAGGTGATGCAGATACAACGCCTACTAGGAGATCAAGAGCCCCTCATACTTTGACAATTCCTACAAATTCTCACAGAGAAATGAGGCGCTCTGCATCTGAGCAGGCACCCCATGTTCCTCAACATCCTAACCTTATTATGGAAAGTCGCAGTAAGTCATTTGACTACAGTAGTTTGTCTCCAGATCGAACCCCTGCGGGTTGGAGAGAAAGGCGGAAATGCCTTCTCATGAGGCATAGTGCGGTGAGGGAACCTGAGGAGGAAGAGCAATCTTCTAAAGTCTTCAACACCAGTTCTCCTACTCAGAGGACTAACACATCACCTAGCTATAGCCCAGGCACCTCCTACAGTCCAACAACCACCCATCTTGTGACTTCGAGCAATACTGTTCACTCATTTGGTGAGAAGCAGATCATGCAATCACAGCATGTTTCATCAGAGAATACCCAGCAGAATGCATTGCAGTTGACTCCATTGATTCATACTGACCAGCCCACAACAGCGGGAAGTCTGCTTTGTGCATCAGGTGCTGCCAGAGCTCATTATTCTTCAATGTCGACAGGACTCAAGCTCGAAATTCCAGTGGAGAATGAATTGGTGAGTTCTGATACAAGGGTCAACCAACCATACCTCACTCATTACCACCATCAGAATCTTGGTTTTGATGTTACTTCAAACCCAGAACCACTGAGACCTTTACCAGCCCAGAGAATCCCAGTCCGTCTTAATTCACACCTTACACATTATGCAGGCTCAATTTATACTACAGTTTCACAAACATTTGCCTCAAGGCCTCAGGAACCCTGCTGCTCTGGAGTCAGTTTCGTTGCAGCGCCCTCAAAATTTGAAATCATGGACCAACAACCAATATCTGATGGATCCAAATCTGTAAGTGCTGGCGCAACCAAACGTGTGCTGTCCCCCACAAGCAGTGAGGAGCTCAGCCCAGAAAGTGAGCAACAACAAAAACGGGTGAAAGAGGAGGAGGACAATCAGGAAAATGAAAGTGGAAATGATAAAGTTTTGATCGAATGCAAGAAGGAAGAAAGACTTGGTGAGCAAAGTGTCATCTTCCCTATAGAACACAAAGAACCATCATTTCCGACTCTTAACACTAACCTTAATTTTAGCTGGTGCTATCTAAACTACATAAAGCCCAATCCATCCATACAGAGTGAACAACAAAACTCAGTCTATTCCTCATGGTCCACAAGTACCCGTAATCCATACCCTCCTGGCCTGACAAGCAAGGACATGCTAGCCCTGTTGCACTGCAACCAGAGACATGCAGCACACATCTATACCATGGCGGCCATATCACCTTCTCTGGACAGGGAACAAGAAACACCTGACTCCCAAGAGCCTAACGTGACTGAGGTAAATGTAACAACTCTTGAATTTATCTAGTCAATGCATGAAAATGTTTACATTTGTAGCTGTTTTGGAACATGGTTGCTGGTTCCTGTCTGCTCCAAGCTGGTCATTAGTTGTTTAACCAAGCACCACGTTCTCAAAACAGCTTGACCACTTCTGACCTCTGAAGTCCAAAGTATACTTCAGGTTTTACGCGTACGCGAGGGACAGCATACAGTATGCGTGATGTGAATATCGCCATCAGAATAGTATGTGTGTATATGCGCACCACCCGTTTTTTTTGTAACGTGCACACATTGGGCCTCATTCATGAAACACGTGCAGAACGAATTTTTGTGTAAAGCGTTCGTAAAGCCGTTCTGATGTAAACTTTAGAATTCATGAAAATGTTTGTGTTTTCAAAATGTTAGTTGGTGCAAAAGAAATGTACACCTGCTCCCTACCATGCGTAAATGGTGTGTAAAACGTTCTGTGTTCTTTTCACTGAATTTTGATGCCATAATAATTACAAGTTAATTTGCCCTTGCTGTCTTTTTTTTTTTTGTAGATGAGTTGAGAACTGTTAAACGCAGTGCTCGTCACTGTTACTATTTACCCAGCTGTAAACAGAGGAGGGACAGTTCAAATACCGACCAACCATCCTATTTGTACGACTGCCTACAGCAATGGAGAAGTCAATATTACTGGTTACTGCTTTTTTATATTTAGTAAAATTCTTAAAAATGAGATACCGGTAATACATTCCTGCCGTGGATATTCCAAATCATAGCAACCAAAAGCGTTTTCAAGCACCACCAGCTGATCATTTTAAGAAGAGTGCCTGACATTTTTTAGCTGGCTAAAAACTCTTTGGTGGACTAACGTTATTGAATATTTATTGTTAGGAATATGACCTATTAGTCTTTTTTTGCATTTATGCAATATACTGGAGCCAAACCTGAGAAAGTAGACCAGAATATTCCACTACATTCCTGGACTCGCAATTCGCCCAGCTGTAATTTATAGGGGGGGATTGTGCTAATTGTGAATGAGCGTGCACTAGCGCCCTATTTACGAATGACTGGAATTCATTAACATACATGTTTGTGAATCCAGAGGAGAGTTTTTGGGAAGGTCTGGTTTAAGCTCAAGTTACTCAGAATTTACTCATATATTTACGCAAGTTTCATGAATGAGGTCCATTGTATGTGCATTGAGGTTATTTTGCAGTAATCAGTTGTTCCACAAGGTGGCAACACTGTCCTGGGCTGTTGTTTCACAGTAGAAAATGAAAATAAAGGGACTAAAGGGAAACATATTTGTTATCGGTCATAACTTAGCGTACAATATAGTGTATGCGTACAAAAACGGAGTATACTTTGGGCTAGCTGACAGTGATTTTATTAACTTGGGGGCTTATGTTTGTTTAGCTCAGTATTTTAAAATGTATGTGTTTTAGTAATATAAAAATCTTTTCTATATATATATTTTATTTTATTTTTTTTTTTAAGGGAACCCCGGATGCTAAGAATTGTATCGACTTAATGTCATAGAAAACCCACAAAATATTTACGTTATTTAAAATATCCACAACGTTTTATACATATCTTGAACATTATTTCGATGATGTAAAATAGTTGCACTCTGTGAGCTACTGGCTCTACCTGTTGCTATTTTTACTGCAACACAACTCAGAATACACATCTCAGAAAATAAAGTACTGATACAATGACCACAGCTACTGAAAAAGCTTACATGTGGCGATGGATATAAGCGTAGCCAGCATGATTATATAATGCCAGGATGGCATCTAGCGTTTCTTGTCTCTGCTGTCTGTGGCTGTGGTCTACTAAAAGCCTCAAAAGGCATCAGGGCTGAAGTGGAGAGAACAAAGACGCGGGTCTTTAGGAAGTTTTATTCATCCACAGGCATCTTCCCATTCTTTTCTCCTCTTCTTACTTCTTAAGACTTACATCGCTTCTCTTGTTGCCCTTCGACTAAAAAGTACAACCAAAAGCCACATATCCCATCCCATCGTATCAGTATTTTATTTTCCGAGTCGTGGTAACAAAAAAAGCAACATTTTGTTGGCGCCGATAGCCTTGTGGGAAGCGCGCCAACATATAGCGCAACTGTGCTCGCGGCGACCTGAGTTTGATTTCCGTCTTGAGGTCTTTTGCTGATCCTGCTTTCCTCTCTCTGCCCAGTACTTTCCTGTCATCTCTCTACTGTCCTGTCCATCAAAGCCACAAAAGCCCAAAATATATATATATATTAAAAAAAAGCAAGAAGTAGCACCAATAGCTCACAGAGTGCAACCATTGTACATCACTGAAATAATGGCCCCTCCGGTAGTCCAAAATATGTATGAAACTATGTGGATTTTTTAAAATAATGTGAATCTTTTAATGGGTTTCTACTACGTATCTCAGTAAGAGACATTATTTGCGTTATATTAAGCCGTACAAGTCTTAATACCTGTGGTTCCCTTTAAACTTACTCTTGACTTGACAGCGTAAAAGTAAATCAGTTCTAATGCTATCTGGAAGATGTTGAATGAGACTTCCCCCCCATCTCTGTCTCCCTGGGCACCCGGAATAGGGTTGGTGAACTTGCCCGTGTCTCTCTCGAGTGTAGGTACATGCCACTCAGCCCACAGAACCGAAAGAAGCCCAGCAAGCTGAGTTGACAGAGGTAGAAAAGAAAACCACAGAGGAGAAGGAAGATCAACTATCTACCTCCAAATACAGCTCACGGGTACAGATTTGTGAAGGAGGGTAAGCCATACTAATGCATAACACTTGTACAAATGCAGTGTGTAAAAGTGTAATGATGTAGATGATTGCAGTATATCTTAGCTACAAGCTTGCAAGGCAGCATTGTATATAAATACGTATTTGTCATTGACATAAAATCTAAATTTTGAGAAAAAGACAAATTTCACACAATTGCTAGTTTATAACTCACCGTTTCAACTTTATTTCTCACAACTGTGAGTTGATATCCTGCAGTCTAGAGCAAAAAAAGTTAGAACTGTGAAACAAAAAGTTGCAATTACCTTTCTTTTTGTAATAAACAGTGGTGGAAATGGGCTTCCATAGATACATTTCATTAAAAAAATATAAGTTACAAGCACTGTTATATGCAGCAGCAGTGGTCTTTCTCTTCTCCTTATCCATCTGAAAGCTAGAGTCTTTTACTTCTGTGGTAGTTCCTGCACTGTGCACCCTGCTCATACTGTATGTATGGTGGCTTTCTGTCACCAGTTTGTCAGTATTTTGAGCAGTGTTGTTCTTGCCCCGCTGCAGGAGATCGTTGGTTGTCAGAGCCAACACGGACCGTCTGTTACACAGCCCGAGCCAGGAAACTACCTAGCCTGGCGGTCACTTCCTGTGGAACCCCACAGAGTCCCATTTACACCATACTGCATCAATGATTTTGGTCATTGAGCTGAAGGCATATGGAGATGGCCAAGATGCAGTAGACTCATATTTTGAGGTGTTTTTATATGAATGAAAAACCAAAACCTAAGAGATTTACACCAGTGGTTTTCAACTGGATTTACCTAGATTCTAAGTGGCAACCAAACACAGAAACAAAATAGTTTGTTATACAAATACTGAAACATTTTTTCAGTAAAATAATTACTGCACAAAACATTGTGGTTAGCATAAAGCCATGGTTATATTAGACTTTGAACATGCAACATTTCTTTGAACACCACAATGAACATGATATGATGTTATGCTTCTGTTTTTAATAATTAAGAATTCACAAATAACAATAATTTGAAATGCAATGACCACCTACTCCACTACATTTGATTACGTTTTCTCGTAATAAACATTTGCAAGTCAAAAATTGACATTTATTTGTTTACAGCAGACTGCACAGCTGTGCAATAGCTTGCGGTTTCATTCTCTCATGTTTATGGACGTATAAATGAATGACAATGGAAGGTAAAGTCTAGTATGACTGCGGCTTGAACCGTTTTAACCCTTGTTGCAATTAAACCTAACTTTAATGTAGTTAGGGTGATATCATTTGGGTGCATTTTAACATTTAGCATTTCGCAATCTAGTCAAAACAGACCTGTGACCTATTTTTTGATCTTGACCCACCAGTTGAGAACCACTAGTCTAAAGATCAAAGAATAGGTTTGATGCGAGCACTTAGCATAAGCACACAGCTGAACGTATATTTGTATATACTTCAGTATACTGAATGTAATACATAGACGCTCAACATATGCACACTGCAGACTTTCATACTTGTCCAATGTGTGCATTCATCTCCAGAAGTTAAGATGGATAAAAATGTCTTTGTACTCATTTAATCTAGAGTTGCAGGTTTTTCATAACCCTCTAAAACAAATGCTCATCAACACGGGCGTCTGTTGTTGTTGTTGTCACCCGTAGTTTGTTGTTATTCCATCTCATCCATTTCTTTTTCAACTGTAAAGCAGCAGACTGGGCTTGAATGGAAGCCTGTTTCCGCCACTGAATAAAAAAATATATAATGACTTTTTTTTTCTCACAATGGCCAGTTTACGTTTCCGATTACATTTGGACTTTTTGAAGAACTGCAAGATATAAACTTACAATTACAAGTTACAAAGTAAGAATTGTGAGAAATAAAATCAGAATTGCAAAATATAAACTTACAAATCTGTTTTTTCTCACACTTGTTTAGAGTTTATATCTCCCAATTGGAGAAGGGTCTGGCTGCAGACATGCACTTGCATTTTCAGACTTGCACTCTCAGACACCTGCACTTCCGGAAGTGATGTCACTTGCAGTGTATTTAATTTTTTATTTTAATCCATTTATTTATTATTTTTTTTTAAATGAATCTCTCAACATTTTACAACAGTAGCCAGGTGGTGAAGACAAAAAAAAAAAGGAAACTAAATTACAGTGTCACTCGCAATCACCACTTGCACTCTCTGCTACCTGTGGTACAAGTCGTAGCTCTCAGAAGACTCCCAGTTCACAAGTTATAATTACGAGTTATACGAGGACGTGAACGCTTTTTACAAGATGGAATCTCGTAATTACAGGAATTCCAATATGGCGTGAAAAAAAAAAAAAGGTTGACGTTCTAGGTGCATGGTCCAAAATTCTTGTACCTGTTCACTTAATGAGTCATAGGTGTGTTTTGGGCATAAACCATAAACCAGAGTCTCATCTCCCATTCACTTTAAAAGCCAGTTATGCTTGCACCATGGCAGATTCGCTATTTACATGGCAGAATTTACAAGAGCAAAGACTGAACACATCTCCATGTACACAATAATATTTTACATTGGAATTATTTCATTTTTAATATTTGGCATGTTTGTGTGCTGCTGCACATCACTGTGTGTGTAATAAACAGAGTGTGTGCGCGTTGTGCACCCGCCTCTAGGCGCATATTACTGATGCGCCCTTTAAATAAAAAACAATACTGTGCCATTGACTTTAGACCAGGTTTTAGTTGGTTTCAGTTGCCTCAAAATAGCAATGCGCCAACAATGTGCCTGAACATACCTCGTTTTCAGACCAGCCAGGCGAACAGACGGGCACAAGTGCAATTGTTATTTAAACAACATGGCGCTGGACATGAAAATGATAGCAAATTAGCTTAAAACACTTGCGTCGTGCCCAGTGGCCCAATGTGTCCATCTTGTTGCCATCTCCAGTATTGTGTTGTTGGTGTTGTTATATCTTATCCATTTTTTTTTTCCAACTGTGAAACAACGGCACGACCACCTTGTGTGCGTGTTGCCACCTTGTGGGCAAATTAATTTGTTCAACCTGCATGTATAAACTGTGCTTACTAGGGTACATGTACTGTACACATGACTTAATGCACATTGTCATCTTCATACTGTACGCATACCCTAGCATATGTGTGAAAAACAATGTATACTTTGGGCTATAGCCTTTAAAAGTACACTCCATTTGATAGCATGTGCAAACATAGGTGTTTAGCACATACGCAATATATGTATATATATATTGGAATGTGAAACAACCTTGTGGACAAACCAGTTATTACAAAAATATATAAATTAATTAATAAAAAAGTATGTGCATACTTTGCTAATGATACATTTTACAGCACGCTCAGTTCAAATACCTTAGCATACGCATAAAAACCGAAGCAGTCTTATAAGGGATCTTAGGGACGTTTATTAGAGTAAGTGGTTATTTTTAATGAAAGAGGAAAGTCTGTATAATAAAACAATCTGAGCTATGAATTAGAACTATGAATCAGTCTGGCTTCAAGCCTTATATGAACTACAAAAGAAGTCATACACACTACTACAAGAAAGAAATATAATTCTTCAAGGTTATGTAGTCCGTCGTGACTGAGATGAGTTTACAGGCACACGTCTTCCTAGAAACAACCATCTGTGGTGTTTCTGAGGAATGGTGGCACTTGTAACGCACAACATACTCTTCACAGCAGCCATGAAATTGACTCAGAATTTGGCTGTGCTCTTCCACCATCCAAGTATGAGTTTAGGACACATTTCTGTCCCTTTAGAATGAAAAGTCTAAAGGTGGTTAAGGTGGTTTGCGAATCTTAAAATGGAAGCTCTGAGGTTTAAGTTGATGTATGAGAGGAGTGATTTTGCGTGAAAGTTTAGAAAACGGATTTAGTCAGCGTTTCAGGTTAGGGTTAATTATGTGGTTTCTGCATGATTTATCCCCACTTAAAGCATGTAATGCTATTTTACATGTAAGTCAAAGCTTCTTTAGACATGAAGTATTGAACTTAAGTGCGTAACTTAAAGGAGAAGTCCACTTCTTAAACAAAGATTTACACATAAATGTACCAACCCCCTTGTCATCCAAGATGTTCATGTCTTTCTTCAGTCGTAAAGAAATTATGTTTTTTGAAAAAAACATTTCAGCATTGTTCTCCATATAATGGACTGATATGGTGCCCYRATTTTGAACTTCCAAAATGCAGTTTAAATGCGGCTTCAAACGATCCCAAATGCGGTTGTAAACGATCTCAGTTGAAAAAGAAGTTTCGCTTATCTAGCGAAACGATTGGTTATTTTCATTAAAAAAATTCTATTTAAATACTTTTTAATCTCAAACGCTCGTCTTGTCTTGCTCTCCCTGAACTCTGTGTATTCTGACTCAAGACAGTTAGGGTATGTCGAAAAACTCCAGTAGTATTTTCTCCCTCAACTTCAAAAATCATTTCAAAATCATCCTACATCGCTGCAGAAGTACCGACCCAGTTTTCGCAAAGTGAACATGCAAAGAAGATCAAACACCCTTAACACAAAAGGTAAAACAGCGATATAGGACGATTTCGAAGTTAAGGGAGAACATAAGATGGGAGTTTTTCGACATACACTAACTGTCATGAACCGGAAAAAAACAGGCAGCCCAGGCAGAGTAAGACAAGACGAGCGTTTGGCATTAAAATGATATAAACTGTATTATTTTTATGAAAATAACGGATCGTTACGCTAGATTAGACCCTTCTTCCTCGGTTGGGATCATTTACAACCGCATTTGTGATCGTTTGAAGCCGCATTTAAACTGCATTTTGGAAGTTCACAATATGGAGAAAAATGCAGAACTGTTTTCCTCAAAACACATAATTTCTTTACGACTGACATGAATGGATGACAAGGGGGTGAGTACATTATATGTAAATCTTTGTTTTGGAAGTGGACTTCTCCTTTAGCCCACATCCCAAACTTTTGAACTGTTCATAATGACATTTGTCATTGGATCACATCAGTATAATTTTTACTGTGTGAAGAACAGTACTGTGTTACTTGGGGAAATATCATATACAACCGCAAATGAAATAGCTGCAGGGTCTAAAACTAAAACACTAAACCCCCCAAAACTGAACTCTATTATGGCTGTTATTTTTAAGAAAGCTGGCACACAGTTCTTGATTTGTACTCGTGTTATTGGTTATGAGCATCTGGTTGGGTCCAGGGTTTCCCCCCCTCTCAGCTGTTTGGATTGGCACAGACGGCCGGACTCTGGGCACAGAGCGGCATTGCAAGAACCCCGTGTTTGAGCCGGGGGTGGTGGTGAAGGGGGTCGGAAGGGAGGGGGGCCCAACTTCTTGACATTATAAATGCCGCTCTGTTTGAGGTCAAGTGGAGGCCCCGTTTTGGGACTCTCTGGACACAAACAGGGTGGATACCCAGCCAGACTACTGTGTATGTGTGTGTGTGTGGGTATGGATATATATGTACGTGTGGTGTCTGAAAGAGGGACTGTGCCAAGCATATCAGTCTGTTTAAGAGCACCTTTAAAAGCGTAGTGTGCAGGTGCTATAGATTGGAGATCAGATCTCCCACACAGACCTGTGAGATCAATGTATAGGCCTCTTTATGTACATATTCCAGCCCAGAGGCTATGCTCCGCTGCTATTTTAATTAACCTAGAGGTGATGTTGAGATCATGCAGTTTCAGCGTCAGCCTACATGGGCTGTTTTCTGTCCCAATCTGTTTATTTAACAGTGAATAAATATTGCTAGTACTGCTGATATGATTCACTTTTTTGTTGCACTCATTTCGGCCAATTAAAGAGTTATTATTTGCTGAATTCGGAATCGCATACTAGCATACTACTCTTACTATTCCTGCCACAGAAATATGTGATTCAAATAGTAAGTGTAGTATAGTGTACAAAGGAGCTAAAGGCCCACCCTTAGAAAAAAAATGTGCTTTTCACTGCGCCCAAAGTGTATGGTTGCAGAAAAAAATATATACGTTTGTATTGAACATTTATGGAGCAACAGATTTTGTGCGAAAATAAATCATATAATTATTTATTTTATGTTAAAAATCTTATAAATGTATGAGGTGGCACATGACACATGGGGTTAAAGGCACACAGTATTGGTACAAATACTTTTTTTTATTAAATAATGCATAAGTTAATACTTGTTCAAAACAATCACTTTAGCAAAGTTTGTACTATTTTTTAATAATTTAATTTAGATTTAGAGTAGTAACAAGAAATTATGTTTTATTATATGATATGATTAATACAGTCGTATGTTTTTAAATATGATGATTTCATTCTAAACATCAGATGGACACTCAGCATAATATATGATATTTACCATCTGAATCTTACAATGTCATGTCAACAAATGGAAAAGTCAGCCTTCTATTAATGATCATGTTAATTATTGTGCCTTTTAGCCCCAACAGCATTGGCTCTTTTTACCCCAAATACCTAAATAATAAAAATCATTAAGAAGACCTTTGTCTCACGATATATTCATGAATTTTAGCAATTCTCATTTGCTACTTAAATCTACAGCATTTTTAAAAACATCAAATATTAGATCAAGTAAGAACAGAATCGACTTTGCGCTGCTGCCTGCGATCGCGTCAAGCATCAGACAAATTTGCACGTGTATCTTAAAAAGCGGATGTTTTGGAAAGTGCTACACCACGTTTTTCTGCCATCTAGGAAAATAATATCAAAGGCACCTTTTACACCGGGGCGCCTTTAGCCTCGTTGTACCCTACTAGTATGAGGTTATGAATTTAGCATCTTTCATTATTTAATTATCAAACCCACATGTATTTACTTGAAATACTGCACGTGAAATACAAAAATAAGTGTGCTTAATTATTGAATGTACTTTTTTTAAGAAACATAAAAATGGCATGTAACAACTTTAATGAAGGAAAAGGCACTTAAGTACACTTTTACAAAGCACCCTGTATAATGTCAAATCAAAAGCTTTATTTTAAAGTACATTTTAAAATAATATTTAATAATCTTTTGTCAGTCTTTAAAGAAGCACACTTATTTTGAATTGACTGACATACTAAATTACATGTACTTGAGTTTTAACAGTAGTGTGTTGATATTACATTTAAAGTCAATACATTGTATAATGCACTAAATTGCAAATTCATCATTACAAATCTGTATTTACAAATATATTTATATATGTGACTTGCGTATTTCAATAGAAATGACATAAAAGTATGTTTTAGTTTAACATAAAAGCTTCTCAGTACATTCAGCAGTGCATTTCACCAAACATTCCTATAAAGATGTGCTTAAGTCCTACTCTAAAATTAATACAATTGCATTTAATTTAAATGTAAACTAAAATACAATTTAATTTAATTGCAAATAACATGCAAATAAGTGTCAGAAAACATGACATTTAGTTCACAAGTATTTTATTTCCATGAAAAGTAAGTACTATTTTTAAAAGTGTGCTAATATTCTCTTTAGAAGGGTTCCAAAGTACAGGTTTTTTTTTAATATAAGAAGCAAAAATAGCAAAAGTAGATCATACGGCTTGTGCATTATATTCCAAGTCTTCTGAAGCCATATGATAGCTTTTTGAGGAAAAAATTTGTTGATTTTTTTTTCGCTCTGCAATACATCTTTAATCAATACGTCTTTTCATTTAGTTCAAATAAGGCAAGACATCTTGTGTTTGTCACCAAGTGTAATGCGTTGATTTTACAAGACATGCAAGACAATGACCTCTGACCTTATTTGACCTTAACCTTATTCAACTAATATGACTTGTTTAGTTAAACTAGTCTGTAAGTCAAAATTTGTGTTTTGTTTTTCCAGCCCATGTGTCCAGAATTTGTTAGTTTTGGCCAATAAGTTTCCTTTTGGTACCCAGTACTAATTGATACCTTTATGATTTCTTAGAAATTTTTTGACCCTCGTTTGACCCCATTATTGGAGCACTCTCCAAATTCAGCTATATTTTTTTCTGTTCCAGAAAAGAAAGACATTTCTGGGTTATCTGTAGTCTCACCCTTTAATAGCTGATGTGTTATTTGTCATTGACTGGTGATGATGGGTAAACCCTGGTGAAGGTTCACACAGTTTGTTCTTTCAGCTGTTATGTTGTGTTTTCCAGCTACAAGTCGAGTGAGGAGTACGTGTATGTCCGCGGCCGTGGGAGGGGCCGATATGTATGTGAAGAGTGTGGGATACGCTGTAAGAAACCCAGCATGCTGCGCAAACACATACGATTGCACACGGACGCTCGGCCCTACGTCTGCCAGCACTGCAACTTCGCCTTTAAAACCAAAGGTACTGTATGCTACACAGCTGAGGAATGAACTTCAGTGGCTTTTAGTCCATGTTTGCCCATATTACATTTCATTAATATTACTAAAAGGGATGTATTAATTAGATCAAAAATTAGTATTTTAAAGAGAACATTTTTAGTAGATTCGCACATTTAAAATGTATACTTTTGCTTACAGTAAAGTGGACGAATTACAGATGACATCCTCTCCTGCAAATGTTTTGTTAAATTAAATGTACTGTAGAATGCCACCTGTATGTGCGCTGTATTTCTGTTTTAGTCAGAAATGTTGTAAACACAAGAAAGATAGGGGTTTATATCAGATGTTATAGTATCATTTGTTCTGTGACATCAGATGTTGTTTATACATTATGCACATGGTGAACACCTGTACTCTCACAGGGATGCAGCTGATATAAATAAGTTTTATATTTTCTTTTGTGTTCCCATGTTGAAACTGCTTTCCTCAGGGAATCTAACTAAACATATGAAGTCAAAGGCTCATGGGAAGAGATGTCCAGAGGGAACTGCTCCAGGACCAGTCCAGTGTGAGCTTGAAACTGACGAGGGAGGTGAGAAAAAAAATGTATTTTTTTTATATAAAATGTATATATACACTGTAAAAAAAAAACAATAAAATTTATGGTAAAAAAAACTGACAGCTGTGGTTCTGACAAAGAAAATACTAATACTAATACTAATACATACATACATACATACATACATACACATTATATATATATATATATATATATAAAGTGTGGAAGGTGCAAAATGTCATTCACAAAAACACTAAACGCCATCATGGTAACAAACATGATACTGAAATAATGCAGTGAACATTTATTTAACAACAGTAGATGTAACATACAACCCTAAAGAACATAACTGGTAAGAAAAAAAAAATAAGAGGAAACAGTTATTTTAACAAAAAAACATCAAATGTGAAATGTAACACAGGGAATTCTGGGAATGTCAATTTACATTTTTTTACTGTTACTTAAATGTTGTTTTTTCACTTTAAAAAACTGTATTTTACCATAAAATTACTTGAAATGTCCATTACAGTTTTTTACCGTATATAGTAAGGAATGTACCGTTAACCAGTTAATGTTTTTTTTTTTTAACTATAGCATTTTTACAATTATTAACCATTAAAATCACAATCTTTTTTTGCATTAAAAAACTATACATTTTGTAATTTATATTATGTAATATATATTATGTATTATAGTTTTGCTCACCAAAGCTACATTTATTTGATCAAAAATACAGTAAAAACAATAATATTGTGAAATATTTTTACAATTTAAAGTAACTGTTTTCTATTTAAATATTATTTTAAATGTCACAAGAGCCTTCAGAAAACATTCAAATATGCTAATTTGATGCTAATATATTGATGCAAATATGAATAAAAATGATACATTTTTTAAGATTCGATAACTTATAAAGTAAAAATGGAATACAACATATATTGTCACTTTTGATGAAATTGATACATCTTTTCAGAAAAAAAAAAAAATAATATTAAGGGAAAACAAAAAAAAAAAAATTGTTGACACTTTATTGTAAGGTTCTCACTATTAACTAACTACTGACTATTTTGCCTCCATAAACTCCTAATTACTACTTATTAATAGTAATGGAGTTGTTAAGTTTGGTTGTTAGGATTAGTAATGTCAATTATGCTCATGCATAATATGTGCTTTATAAGTACTAATAAACAGCCAATATGCTAGTAATATTCATGCAACTAGTTAACAGTGAGAACTGGTCCCTATACTAAAGTGTTACCTTCACTTCTTTTTGTAGTACTGCTAGTTGAAAGCATTAAAATATTGACAGTTACTCTGAATAAACATTGATCAAATTATATGATACACAGAATTATCAATTCAGTTAATCACAAATAATTATATATATATATATATATATATGTGACCCTGGGCCACAAAATCAGTCTTTAAGTAGCACGGGTATATTTGCAGCAATAGCCAACAATACATTGTATGGGTCAAAATTAGTGATTTTTCTTTTATGCCAAAAATCATTAGGAGAGTAAGTAAAAATCATGTTCCATGAAGATATCTTGTAATTTTCCTACCGGAAATATATCAAAACCTAATTTTGGATTAGTAATATGCATTGCTAAAAACTTCATTTGGACAACTTTAAAGGCGATTTTCTCTGTTTTTTTATTTTTTTTATGTGCACCCTCAGATTCCAGATATTTCAAATAGTTGTATCAGATTATGCATAAATCTCAATTAAAAAAATACCCTTACGAATGGTTTTGTGGTCCAGGGTCACATATAAGTATGTATGAATACAATAGATGATTGTGGCATATGGTTTAAATATGGTCAAAGGATATAATATTGATTTATTTATTTTTTAATAATTAATTGTGTCAAATGAGTGCTGATAGAGTGACTGTCCTGTGCCATAGGTGACAGTGATAAGCATTTCCTCGAGACGGAGCTGGTGGAGGAGCATCAGTTCTCAGATGCAGAGGAGACAGATGTGGACGAACCTGATGATAATGATGAAGGTGATGAGCAAGCTTCGTGCTCCTCCTCGTCATCCAAGACCCCGTCTCTCTCCAGAGACGCTCCTGGCTCCTGTGACGTCTCAGGTCTGTTAAACCCAGGCTGGGAACAGCATCCCAAAGCACCTGTCAGCATGAGCCCCCGAAAACCGAGCCACTATGGAGAAGCTTCTTCTCCCAAGACCACCAAGTCTATCGTAACCCTTCCACACCTTGAACCCGCGGCGGGGAAGTGCTCGTCCCCCATCCGCAGCCTGTCTCCTGGCCTGCAAATGTCCCCTGCTTTACCGCAGTCTCCTGGACAGGACATGTCCCCTCTACGCTGTCCCTCGCCGAGACTCAGTCTCTCTCCGTCGTCCTGTCTGTCCTCTTTGTCTCCTTCAAACTGCCCAGCCTCGTCATTCCCAGAGAGACGTGTGTCCCCCATTAGAGCCCTGTCCCCCATACAGCCTTCGTCTCCTAGTTGTCCTCTTGCATTGACCGTTGGGGCCAGTGTGACTATTCAGTACCAAGCTGATAAACGCAGAGATTCAACAAAAGCCTCACCCAACAGACTAAACCTCAAGACCAAACCGGTGAGTGTCTTTATGTGTCTCTGTCTTACTGAAAGGCAGGATTTTTCTCCTTTTTTTCTGGTGTATTTGTGGTTCTTGTGCCAAGTAAACATAATGAAATACTGCTAAAACACCAGCACTTATAAATTATGTCATTTATTTAAAGTGCATTTTTATATTGGCCTAATCTGAAATCGTAGTTTCCAGTTTAAACCTGTTGTGTTCAGTTTGTCTAAAAGCAAATAACACTCCCCATAGAAAAAAATAAAACAGCTTTGTTGAAATAGTATTTTTGCATGACAGCGGAGTGCTGATGTGCAAAACACATACTGGCTAGAAATAAAGCTTGTGGGTTTGATTATTTGTATCATTATTATAGTACATAGCAAAAAAAACAAGTGATGCATATTTTAAAAAAAGACATCACAATAAACATGAAGGTCTTTTGAAGTTGTCTTATTTATTGTTTGTAAGCTGAATTAAATGTTGTCTAACCAAATGTTTTTAGTTTTAATTGAAGTGAAAATTCTACTTTGATATTACAAAATAAAAAAAAATAATATAAATAAAAAAAATAATATAAATTATTTTTAAATATATTTTATTGACCTACATTAAGTAATATTACATTACGAAAATATATTGATATATTGTCTTTATAATAAATGATCTTTTTACTTAACATTAAAGTGTTTGTCTTTGGGAAAAAAATAATATTATCTCAAAATTAAAAGCCAAAAGCTACAAAAAAATCTAAACCAATATGAGAAAAACAAATACATTTGGCTGTAACAAATCTATTTATATAATCTTATATTTTCAGTGAGTGTTATTTATACAAAACCAGTATTATATATTTAGTTTTTTTTTTTTTTTTTATTAATTTAGAATTTGTATTTGTTTACAATTGCAGTTTCCCTTTTAACTTTAGTTACAGTATCTTTAATTTATTTTATTTCAGTTTTAGTAATTTTAGTAATTTAACATAAACATATTTATTTCATTTGGCTACTGAGGCAACATTACTAATTTTTATGGGGTTTTCATCTAATATTATATATATATATATATATATATATATATAAATGAGTACACCCCATCTAAAATGTATTACTCTTAAAACGTATTACAATTACTCTTTACTTAGAAGACATGTTAGAGTTCTTTGGAGATAAAATGTTCCGACAAGCCTGCTTGATCAACTACCAAAGAAGAATGTCAAAATTATTCAGCAAAATAAGATTTTCTTATCAAAGTTGTGTAACAACATAACGTAAAATGTTGTGTTGCAAAAATGAGTACACCCTCCTGAAAGTTACTAATTAAAACCAACCAACAAACAAAAAAGTGTAGGTTTAAGGCTATTTTCCTGACAGTTAAAAGTGTTTTATAGCCTACTGAATCATACTCAGACATAATGCTGCCAACAATGAAACCACTTGGGAAAGAACTTCCAGGTGACTTATTTCTTAGAATAAAAGAGGACAGTGGTACAAGAGGAATACCAAATTATTGTTTTGAGTGTGAAAATATAACAGAAATAGCACCAACATTCAAAAACAATGGACTTGTGACAAAGCTCCTGAAATAATCAAGTCTTCACTTTAAGTTTTCATTTAGTGATGAATGATTTTTTTACTAGAAAAAGAGCCAGAGAAATATCATGCAAGTGTCTCAGAGCCAGCAAAAGCTATGAAAAGAGTGACACTTTATCTCACAGAGCACGCGCAGCCTACAGAAGTAACATGGATGGTTACCTACTGTAGCCTGTAGTAAAATGTTGTGGTGTTGCTAGAGGAGGAGTACAGTGAGAAGTACCTGGTTCCCACAGTGACGTTTAGTGGTAGTAAAGCTCTTATAGTGGGATGTATGAGTGCTGAAGGTGTGAGGGAGTTGTGCTTTATCAGTGCTGTCATGAATTCACACACCACTGTGTGATGTAATACAAAAACTGAAACGGAAGATGCTACCCTTTCCTTATTGCCTGCATTTTGGGGCATTTTTTCAGCATGACAGTGAAGATATTCATTCTCTCAAGCTGAAAATCCCACAGTGGACATGTGTTTCACTCAATCTTAACAGTCTTGAGCAGCTGTGGGGGATTCTGTAGAGATGAGCTGAGCAACACTCCCCATTAAAGACCAGGGCATTAAGGAGGTCGTCCTCCAGGAGTTAAACAGGACAGGTGTGACAATTTGTCATGAACTTGTAGACTAAGTGCCATGAAGGGTCAGAGCAGTATAACTTAAAGTTCTGGAGTACTAAGTACTAGAATATTATACCTTTGCTAAATTAAATCTAGATGTACTCATTTCTGCACTCCTTTATTTAAACAAAATCGGCTAATGTACTTATTTTACAGAACAATATTGGCATATATTTTGTTGTTTTTATTAAGTATAGGTTTAATTAATACATTTCAATTTTGCCATCTTTCCATGAAGTGATCATTAAGAAAATACACCTTTTATATTTATTCAGAGGGGGTGTACTCATTTATGCTGTGCACTATATTTATATATATATATAAAAAAAACACCACAGAATTATGGGGATAAACAGAAAAGATAAATAAAGATAGATTCTTAGACTGAACCTTGTAACCCCTTACCATCTCGTTTAACAGCCATTCACCCATGTTTCAGTAGTGAGTAAATTGTGGGTTTCTAGTCTTGATCAGCTAAATATATAGATGCTTCTTTCTTTGTCTGTGTTTAAGTCCACTTATAGAAAGATGTTTTTATTAGCGCACAAAACGTAATTAGTCTGAAAACAAGACAGACAAATATATCCAAGATAAACATCCAAAACAAATATCCTGATTCCAAAAGCACACCATGTGTTATTTTAGTGTCACACCTTTATTAGAAATAGAAGCCAGGCCACCGGTCTTTACATACAATTAAAGCCAAAACCTTAGATACTAACCCATGAACTGACAGTTGAACTTAAATACATACACGTCTGTTTACCATCTACTGTCCGAAATACACATTTGGGATGAACCAGGTCTATCTTTAGCTATAGCCGCAAAACAAGACTCACCACACAGTTTAGAAATAACGTCCTTTGCCTAGAATAAAGATGACTACACTAGTGGTCACAATATGCTAAAAAACCGCTTGGTGATTTCTCTAAAATATGTCTTTCTGGCTCCTTCCAAGGAGAAAACACACAGTCCTCAGAGAAGGACCAGCATGACACAGTCTTGGCCTCCGGCACACGGGCGTCTCTCCAGGAACACGCAGCCCAGGGAAGGCCAGCGCGTGTTAAGTCACCTGCCCCTGCACTCGCAGCCCCAGGTGATGATTCCCAACCTCAGCCTCACCATTCCCATCGGCGGGATCCAGATGGTGCAGCCGCGCTCCAATATGCTGCTCCGAAGCGCATCTCTCAACCACAGCGTGGCCCAGATGACGGTCACCGTGCTGACGAAGGAGAAAGGGGCTGGCGGGAGTCCTGCGGGTGAAGTTCCTCATCGGAAAAACCAGCTGATAGTGTTCACCGAGCCTGCGGTGGAGATGAGCTCTAAGAGCGACGCTTCCTCCGATGAAGACAAGGAGCAGATCCGGGGAGTGGTTCAAGCAGAGCTCGTGTCAAAAAAGAGGGAGGTTCCCAGTGTTCCCATGACCACCTGGAAGAGTATCTCTCAAAGAAATAACAGAAAGCATTCTCGAAGTCCCAAGAAAGCTCAGCCGGTAGACGGATCAAGAACATCCATGGATGCTAAGTGTTAAAGGACGAGTTCAGCTAAAAATGAAAATGTCATCATTTATGCACACGTGTGGCATTACAAATCTACATGTTAGGCACAATGCTCCTTCTGCACAACAGCTTTTTAGCCAAAATGAATAAAAATACCCCCAAATTCAAGATAAGGGGGCAAAAACTGCCCCTGCACAATTAAACCCAATATGTGACCCTGGACCACAAAACCAGTCATAAGGGTCAATTTTTTGAAATTGAGATTTATACATCACCTTTCCATTGATGTATCTGACATCTGAGGGTGCAAAAAAAGCAAAATACTGAGTTCAAATGAAGTTCTTGGCAATGCATTTTACTAATCAAAAATTAAGTTTTGATAAATTTACTGTAGGAAATTTACAAAATATCTTCATGGAACATGATCTTTACTTAATATCCTAATGATTTTTGGCATAAAAGAAAAATCTATGATTTTTACCTTTAAAATGTATTTTTGCTGATTGCTGCAAATATACCCGTGCTACTTAAGACTGGTTTTGTGGTCCAGGGTCACATATATTATGACTGCATTGTGAAAATAAATGAAAAAGTTCATATGTGTTTATGCAGCATTGAGCATCATAACCAATCACACGTTTCTATTGAGATCACGAATGCAATGCCAATCAGAGGTGTTTAGATTAGTCACTGCTAAAAAAGCCAGTTTTGTTCAGTGTTTGCATTCACTGACTGAAGTTTGCTCTCTTGCCAAGTGTCTGATCATAAACAACAAAGTGCAGATGCAGTACAAAGAATCTTGATTTTCTAATGCGTAAACAGCAGTGAACTAATTCATAAATGGTTCGTTTTTGTCTGTGTAGCCAGAGTATGACAGCCGTTTCTCCAAACATCTGACATAAAAGACAAACATATACATTTGATAAGGTAACTAGAAAAACGATTATAAAGCTACATGCCTTTGTAAATCAATTGAAAAGTTCTGACCCTGTTGTCCAACGCTGTAAGACATTTCATCACACTGTATTTGAAGATACTTCAGTAAGATTTGAGAGCTACATTACATTGGAAGGGCAGATTTAACTGAATAAGACTTAAAGGAGAAATCAAATTTTGACATGTAAGTAGTATGTTTCAGAACCGAAAACCTCTTTGTGAGTCCAAAAACAGCTTTTATTGAAACCAAGCTGCCAAAACAACTCTGTCTAGGTTTTTATGACGTAACTGACATGAATACATTAGCACAGTTCAAAGCATACTTCTACGTCTTTGATTCTTTGAAATAATAAAATAGGATTATACTTTTTGCAGGCTTTGCAAACAGACTTTTACAGAAAGATATGGACCAAACAGTAATGCCACAACATGTAAGCTTGTTAATCTCGCATAGAGTCGAGATGTTCTGTCGCAAAGTCAGCAATTGCTGTTAATGTGCTAATAAATCAAGCCTAGGGTGAGCATATATCATCTTTGTCCAAGACATGTTCTGGCTGAGATTTCTAAATTGCCTAAAATGTCTAGCTTTTGGCTTTGTTTTTGTATTGACGTGCTCTCAGTCTCAGAAAAATAGGTACAAAAACTGTCACTGATGCAGTACCCCATGTAGGTAGTAATATGTGACCCTGGAGCACAAAACTTAAGTAGCTTGGGCATATTTGCAGCAATAGCCAAAAATACATTACGTTATTCTTTTATGCCAAAATCATTCAGATATTAAGTAAAGATCATGTTCAGTAAAGATATTTTGTAAATTTCCTACCGTATATATCGCAAAACTTAATTTCTGATTACTAATATGCATTGCTAAGAACTTCATTTGGACAAATTTAAAGGCGATTTTCTCAATATTTGCACCCTCAGATTCCAGATTTTCAAATAGTTGTTTCTCAACCAAGTATTGTCCTACATCAATGGAAGGCTTATTTATTCAGCTTTCAGATGATGCATACATCTCAATTTCTAAAGATTTACGCTTATGACTGGTTTTGTGGTCCAGGGTCACATATGTAGACTTTATGGACTAATCTGTACCTTTAAGTTACTAAAATGCAGCTTTTGGACGTAAATAAGGTACAAAAGTTATCTTAGATTATATTTACGCACATTTGCCTTGCTTAGAGTGTTTCATATAGATCCCTCCTTCTCTTGCATACCATGGTAGGTTATGTACAATGCCTGCATGCTATTGGTCAAACAACTTTTCAGTCATAACCTTTATCAAGTATGAAAACAATACACTCTCAGAAATGAAGGTACAAAAGATGTCACAGGGGCAGTACCTTTTCAAAAGGTACCTAATAGGTTGTAATATGTACGCTTTAAAGGAACACTTCACTTTTTTTTGTTTTTTTGAAAATTTTGCTCATTTTCCAACGCCCCTAGAGTTAAACAGTGGAGTTTTACTGTTTTCGAATCCGGGTCTGGCGGTAGCACTTTTAGCATGGCTTGGCATAGATCACTAAATCTGATTAGCATCTCACTCAAAAATGACCAAAGAGTTTAGATATTTTTCCTATTTAAAACTTGACTGTTATGTAGTTACATTGTGTACAAAGACGGACAAAAAATGAAAACTGGCGATTTTCTAGGCTGATATGGCTAAAAGCTCTACTCTCATTCCGGCGTAATAATCAAGGAACTTTGCTGCCGTACCATGGGTGCAGCAATGATATTACGCAGCCATCATCTCTGCCGGCTGCAACTCTGCATCTACACAAACTAATATCGTTGCGCCTGCTGCACTCATGGTACGGCAGCAAAGTTCCTTGATTATTACGCCGGAATGAGAGTATAGTTCCTAGCCGTATCAGCCTGGACAATCACAACTTTTTATTTTCCGTCAGTCTTAGTACACAATGTAACTACAGAAGAGTCAATTTTTAAATAGGAAATTATATATGGTCATTTTTGAGCGAGATGCTAACGGTCTAATCAATGATCTATGCTAAGCTATGCTAAAAGTGCTACCGCCAGACCCGGAGATCGGCTGAATGGATTCGAAAACAGTAAAACTCAACTGTTTAACTC
>JAHKKF010533784.1:0-11988 GCA_019740295.1 Labeo calbasu
AACATGTAAAATAATTAAGAATAATAATTACAAATAATTATAAATTAACAAATTATTATTATTATTATTAATAATAATAATAATAATAATAATAATAATAATAAATAGTTTCTTCTGCTCACCAAGGCTGCATTTATTTGATAAAAATGCAATAAAAAAATTGTGAAATATTGTTACAATTTAAAAGAGTAGTTTTCTGTTTTAATATAGTTTAAAATGTAATTTATTTATTCAGTGTTACTTGATCCTTCATAAATCATTCTAATAGGCTGAATATTGATTTTTTGGTTGATGTTTTTGTTTTTATTTATTTATTTGGTTGTTTGTTTTTGGCAGCCAGGTTAACGTATACGTTTATACAGAAAGGGACTTCCTAAAATAAACCTGCCCTGAGAATTATTAAATGGAGTAAAACCTGTAACAAGAATGCCTTCAAATGAGAGCTTTTAAATGCAGCACTTAGTGCAAACAGAATTAGGTGATATATTACAATATAAAGTGCCTCTTCCAAAACATTGCATCTAGCACTCACATAAACAAATGCATATGATTTATTCTGACTGACACCATCAAAGTGAAAATAAGGCCTCTGATTCTCTGAAATTGCAGTGCGAAAGAGCTCGAGGCAGGTATACAGCTTTCCATAAAAAATAAGACACAGCCTTATCAGGTTTGAAACAGCCTAGACATCTTTATCTTTCAGCTTGTGACAGAAAGATACCCTGTATTAAATGTCTGCGGACTTTTTCTTTTTTTTAAACCAGCTTGAGGATCAAGCTTAATAATGTTCTGGTTTAGGCATTAGCCCTGATAGGACTGAGAGTGGTCTCACACAGCTTTATATCATTTAATCTTTGAGTTAGAATCCATTTAAGATGTTTGTTGTCACATCCGTCAAGCAGAATCTTGTTAAAGCGAGCGATCAGCCTTGCACGTATTTGACCCTGTCAGAAAATGGAGTGTGGGGAATGTCCTTAAGCTTGAGCATTACCCCGCAGAAATAAATGTCAGTGGATTCACAACACATTCTTACTTGGTGTATCCCCAAGAGTCAAACAAGTTCAGTTTATGTATTACACCTCACAGTACATGAATCTTAAATGCATCTCCACTGACCACTTGTGTTCACCACTAGATGCGTACAGTAGAGCAAGACGCTAGCATCATGAAGGTCGTGGGTTCAATTCCAAGGAAACACAAATGATAACATGTAGCCAGAAATGTAAGTGTAAATGCCCAAGACACATCAGCGTTTACACTTCAGTGTTTCTGACTACCTCCCAATAAAAGTTGAGTGATTGGATCACAAAACGTTCTGGACACATTCCCTGCATTCAAAAAGGAAACGGTTTCTAAATTTCATCCAACAAACTGTTTTCAAACAGGCAGTATTTGCATTTGAATTGTGTTTTGATGACAGACTGACTTTATCATATCGACCCTCTTTGACAGTCGTCTTTATGACGGTCCTCCAACCCATTAATATCACCCCCTTTCCTTTCCTCCTGTTGCAAAGCTTATTTCCCCAAAGACTTCCATTACCTTAAATTTTATTCGCCTGTTTGCACTGCATGCTGGGAATCCCCACAGATTGTTGTGTGATATCTGGTGAGTGATGAAATCAGATAGATTGAGGGTAAGTCACTCACTCGCTCGGGTCGCCATAAAATTAATGAACCACGTCTGAATAACGATCCGGTCTTCCTCAGAGTCCCACCTCTTATAATTGACATCTAAACTGCTGCCACACTGGTGCAATATCTCAGCGCTGCCTCTGACACTCTGACAGTGTTTTTAGCATTTTGTACTAACGGAATAGATTATGCTGTTGATTCTTTCCTCATAGAAGAACTTAACTGTAATTGTTCACATCATCAAATAAATTAGACTGTGATTTACTGTATATGTACGGGATAATCAACGGTTTGCCGTGCATTTTAGGTCCCACTTTATATTAGGTGGCCTTAACTAATATGTACTTACATCTAAAAATAAGTACAATGTACTTAATGTGGTCATATTGTATTGCAAAACACTTTTGCTGCTATTAATGTGGGATACAGGTAAGGTTAGAGACAGGTTTGGTGGCATAGGTAGGTTTACGGGTGGGTTAAATTGTAAGTGATGGGTCACCAGTGTAATTATAAACGTAATTGCAGTAATTATTTACAGATGTAATGATGTTCAGGTCTTTTTCAAAATATGTACATAATATGTACATTGTACCAAATTATTCATTTAAATGTAAGTACATAGTAGTTAAGGCCACCTAATATAAAGTTGGACTGGATTTTAAACGCAGGACGCAGGGCACAGAACCACCTGACACAAAGTGCATTTAAAATCCTTTAATGCATGGCAAGCCGTTGATTATCCTGCTTATTCCATGATCATTTGCCAAGTTATAGACAAGTTAAAACTAATATTGCTCTTTACAGCGCAATGTTTTAATCTATTTTCATCAGTTACGGCTTGTTAACTCTTGCATTCTGCCTGCTTCAAATCAGACATGATATGTCTGAAATGATATAGTGCGGTAAGATCACATTTATTTCTAACATTTATTTCAAATAATTATGGAGGAAAAAAGAGTGAGGGGGGAGATGACAGTTGTTTTCATACCTGCATGCTGTGTCTGTGCGTCTCTCTCTACAAACAACTAATTAATTCAAAAACGGCAATTTTACTATTTCGTTACTGAGGAATATAATGTAGCGATTTAGTTTTTATTAATACAAAACACAGGGGAGCGTTAACAAGTTTAAGCAGGTCAATGCGATCTTTGACCTCTCTCTCTCTCACTCTCTGTATGTGTGTGTGTGTGTGTGTTTGTGTGCATCCATTAAAGCAGCGCATTAATATAGAACGGTGATTAAACTGACTTGGAACTACCTGTGCATTAAACGGTTTTACTGCATACCTGCCAGCCAATCAAAATCCAGTATTCTGACAGAATAAATAAATATAACAGAGGCTTCTATTCTCATGATGTCTATAAGATCAACTGTTCTTCTGGTTTTTGCTAAACTAAGGAATCTTTTGAAAACAGGTTACAGAATTTAAAGAAGAAGTTCAAATGTTAGAGTTAACGGGCCATATCATGCACCTGGCACAATGCGGCACCAGGTGTGACAAAAGTGTTTACTGCTAGTTTCAGCTTGAAGCAGTTATCATTGCCACGTCCTGCGTCACATTGTTTAAATAGCAAATGCATTTGCGCTCATTTGTGCGCCCATGGTAGTGGCTGGTTTGAAAATGAGGTGTGTTCAGGCGCACTGTTGGCGCGTTGTTATTTTGAGGCAACTGAATGCCCACCCTTGGCGCTGGTCCTGCTTGCTGGAAAAGCGTTTAGTATTTGTTCTAGCAAATTCCGCAGTGTAAACAGCGCATCCGCCATGGCATGAGCGCAACTGGCTCATAAAGGGAATGGGAGATGAGACTCTGATTGATTTAATGCACGTTACGCCCAAAACACATCCATGACTCATTAAGAGAATACGGACAACCCATTTAGACCTGTTTCTCCCGTCCTTAAAATAGCAGAAGTGGATTCGGACATGCCCTAATGCATCTGCGCCGTGTGCTCTGGACAATGCGCTTAGGTCATTAAAACAGGGCCCAAAGAGTTAAAATGTTTGAAATATTCATTTACAGTTTATTCCTTGGGTATCACTTAACAACACTTTCAGACAAAAACACATAGTGGATGAAATTTGCATGGAAATAAGACCTTCAAGACTGACATACTTGAATACTTAATAATTAAAAAGTACGAGTCACAGCAGCAGTGAAAACAAATTGACATATTTCTTTTGTTGGTTGTAATGTTTACATAAGAATACTTTTTATACATTTGTTGCTGCTATACAGTGTTGCCAAGTCTGTGGTTTTTATATGGAATTGCGCTACTGTTACACTGTTGCCACGGTTTATTTTTTTATACAGTGGCAATTTGCAAGTGCAATTAGCAATAGGGGCTAGTTATACTAAGTGAAATAGCAATTAGATGTTATTTACACTAAGTGAAAACAGCAATTGATTCTGTTTACACTGAGTAAAAATAGCAGTATTTTTTTAACGACATGCTATTACCAGTAAGTAAATAGCTATAGATTCTATTTACACTTCGTTAAAATAGGATTTTCTGCTATTTATACTACTTATTGCAAATAGTGGCAATTATCTGCACCTCACTATTGTAGTACATTATAAAACAGTATGAAATTACTTATTGAGTGTAAATTATAATTTCCATATTATATATAATAATATATATAATCTTTCAAATTATTAAATGGATGTCACCTTACTGGGACGATAAAGCCCTCCATACACCTACCCTAACCCTACCCAATACTTTATTTTCAACTTTGTTGATTATTTTGTTTGTTTTTATTGAAAATAAATGATTTCTGATGTGATATTAGATTTGAAACAGGAGAACAAAAGTTCAGCAAAAGGTGGGTTCGAACCTGGGTCATTTGTGTCAAAAAGAGTACACTTAGTGTAAATACACACTCTTATTATGTTTTAGGTCATGGGTGAAAGAAAGAAAGAAAAAAAGAAACAAACAAACAAACAAACAACTGTGCTCATTTTAAATAGCAAAATAATATTAGTAATAATATCAATTGGACTGGTTTTGTATCACAGACCAGGCAACCCTGCTGCCGTAAAGCAATCCATTCAGGAAGGATGTTTGGAGAAAGAAAGAGAAATCAGAAACAGATTAGCTTTTTAATATCTACAACAAATGGCTGGTAGGGACTACAACAAGCTACTTCCAAGGCAATAGAGGGCGTGGGGCCATGTTGGGCTGCATTAGAGAAAAGGAAAAGTTGTTGTAGAGTGTTGATGCCATGCTGTCACAACACTGTTATTTATACCTCGATTGCAGGGCCTTTTTGTTCAGCCTTCCTAGAGATGCCAGATTTAGGGAACAATGGTTAAAATTTATGTTTAACTCGGTTCCTGAAAATTATAATCCCAATATTGCTCTCTGTGCTGCACAGCTTCCTCTCAAGAGCAAAAAAATCCTACCTATCAGATTGTGCTTCCAGCATTAAATTTATTAATTTGGTTTGAGGCTTTATTAACACATACACCTACCCCAACCCTAAACCTAACCTTACAATATAAAAAAAATGTTGGTAGCATGATCTGATAGGTACCATTATTTTTTAGAACACTGGAATCGCCCAAACACTTGTCCTGAAAGATGAAGCAGTTCCCACTTGAAAGTATGTTTTTTGTTGATGTTTTTTTTTTTTTTTTTTCATTTATAGTTTATGTCTGTTGTAGCAAGGACGTACACGCAACACTGTTTGGCTCCGCCAGCCAGTTAGCTAAATGTTAATTCATACTTAAGTAAAGTGACATGTGGCTAAGTATGGTGACCCATACTCAGAATTTGTGCAAGTGTGCACACACATAGTGAACACGCACGAAGCAGTGGGCAGCCATATTGCTGCAGTGCCCGTTGAGCAGTTGAGGGTTCGATGCTTTGCTCAAGGGTCTCACCTCAGTCGAGGTATTGAAGGTGGAAAAGATTATTCACTCCCCCCACTGACATTTCCTGCTGGACCTTAGACTCAAACCCCCAACCTTTAGGTTACATGTCGGACTCTTTAACCATTAGACTCCCCCAATCTGTCAAACACCTACAAAGTTTGTTTTAATACCACCAGCGAACTTTGAGTGTTTGTTTGTTTCATGGCGTTTATGTGAGCAGTGTAAACTCTTCTTTGATTAGAGCTTTTATGGTTAGTTATCATAATGGGCTCCTGGTTCTGGCAACACTTGTTCTATAAAGACAATACTAATGGTGCTATACAGTCAGTAGCGATCACTGTAGATCCGCAGTAATCTGCTGTAATCAAATAATCCCTTCGAGAACTGTAGTTATGCTTCTACTGGTCGCTTTGGCCTTCATTAACAGCCGCTTGCTTTGGGTCTGATTTGGGCTCAAATTGATAAGGCAATATTGACGCAATTTTTACAATTCACCAGGAGCACATACAGCTAACCATACTGTATTTCTGAGGGAGGGGCTTCACAGAACCAGAAAATCAACAGACTGTTTTACAGAATGGGAAAAGTGGTGTAGAATATATTGTGATTTAAAAAAACAAAACAAAAACAAAGCATGAACACACGTTACAATGCAACACCCCAAAATCATGTGAGAAATGTTTGCAAATGAACACACTTAAAATGTTGGCTTTAAATTCCCCAAGATGGTTGCATCAGCCCTAATCCAGGCGATCAATTTAGGGTTTTACAAAGATTATGGAAAATGGTTTGTTGGATGGCTGAATGATTGCAAAACTACATTAAATTACACAAGGCACAAGACAAAGCATACCGTTTCTGGGACATATGAGCGAAACCATCAGTATTCCACCGCATTTACTGTTTCATTTTATTGTATTGGCAGATGAATTATTTAAGAATGAGCCATTAGATTACCTTTTATCAGAAGTCACCTTATAACATCACGAGACTGAGCCCAGGAGAGGAGAAATATTTGAAAGAAATGGTGATACATTTTTAATGGAAGAAAAAGCTTCTCAATATACAACTGTCTGACTCATCATTTTGCCCACCCTTGTCTAAGGAGAACCATCGAAATCAATAACTGTCGCATCCTTCATCTCTCCGAGTCAATTTTGAAGCCATCCTCCGTTAAAAAAGCATTCTTTTTTTTTTTATTTAAAACCGGTCTATTTAGGCGTTAAATTAAATCATAGTGCGTTAGCAAAACTAGACGCATGCAAACAGACAGGTGCTTTTGTAGCACATCAATGTGAAACATTGTGGAAAGAGGGCCTTTAGGGTGCCCTGCAGTGGATCCATGCTGGAGTGGGGTTGATAAATGGGCCGTGGAGAATAGTGCTTCTAAAGAAGTGCACGAGCAATCAGCAAAGTAGCAGAATAAAGAGATTGGCCTGTGGCACACATCAGTCCGTACTAGAGGAAGAGTGCAAACACAAGGCAGCAAGCTGAAAAGATTTATTCAATGTTTTATTTGCGCTAACAGTACTTATCTAGCGCAGCGACAGCTGATCCATTTGCACTGCAGTGACTTTTCTCCGCTGAAAAGGATAATGTTTGTTTTTTAAAGAATGGAGTTATTTTAGCACACAGCCTGGGTGAAACTGGAGGTTGTTTTAGAATGTGCACTTCAAATACTGTGTCAGATTACATGTTGAAATGTCAAACAGAATGTCTTGTCATAAGCTAATTGGCTCTTTTTGTAAAAGCTTTTCACACATTCAGACTGCTGCTGATGCTGCTGCAGTGCAAAGGAGTTACGCTTACTACCATGTATAGATATGCCATCGTAAATCTTTGATATGTCTGTGCTGACACATCGCAACTATTGCAAATATCGGTGATTACTTTGAGGTCATGATAGTCCAAATCCAAGAGAACAGTCTGAGCCCAAAGGCTTTTAAGCTAATTGCTTTCACTCCCTTCCATCCACACTTCCACAATTAATGACAATGCCGTATGACGGTTCTCAATACAAAACATGCTTATAAAGCTAATTATGTATTATGTTTCAAAGTCAAAAATACTAAAGGGAAATGCATTTACTCACAGAAACGTGCATTAATATGCAAGAATGTGGCGTTTTGATGTACAGCCCTTTAAAGGTTTTTGTTCTGCAGGTGGCACTGAGCCCAAAATAACAATACACAGGTCTCATAGCATGCAGTTCAACAGACTATAAATTGGATGTCAACTTAGTGGGTGGCATGAGAAGAAAGCAAAACTGTGGAGGATCAAAGTGGATTTTTTTCCTCTTATTCAATGTCATGACTGGTTGCATGATTGCCCTAAAGGGTAAGTGTATCTATTAAAATCCACCTTCTTTTAAAAGTAAGCATGTGTGAGGCTTCCGGTACAAAATCATTCCATTACGCTGCTTGATATTGGAAACTGGTATTTGTTGTCATAGAATTTAAATGCATTATCATAAGCATTAACAAACTGTTTTGTTTGCATTGTTTTTTTTTTACTGTTTACAGAGTCTTGCACATTCACAGAAAACGGTGAACTTTCAAAAGTACTCAAAGTTAGTTTCCGCATAATGACTCTTCCTGTACAACACTGACCACTTCCATGAAAACTCAGTAAATCATGCCATATATTGAATAACTTTATAAATAAAGAACCTCCCCTAGACATGTTAGGGTTAGGGTCAAACCTAACTTTAACTCTAACCCTAACCCTAAAGATAGCATCCAATATGTACAGATACCTCAAATTTATGGCTTCTCTTCATTTTCTTGTGTTTGAGCCTGCCCAAGTTACCCTGAAGATATCACAAAGGCCAGCTAATGGACTGGGCCCCACTGTGAACGTGGGTACATTTGTGCTATCCTGCCTTGCCTCTGGCAGGTACTGTACCTACCTTTTTTGTTATGTCTGGTTAATGTTCAGCAATTTACTGTCATGTGATTCCCAATGCTTGTACAAGTTGTTCAGCCATTCCCTGTAGAACTAGCCCCAGTAAAACTGGCAAAAAGGGTTTCAGCTTGCATTAACCCAGTGGAGGGTAGAATTTCCTGAGGCTACATAAACAAGTGGTCACTATCAGGGCAGGATCATCCTCCTCCCCCTGGTGCACATCTTTAGAGGCAACCCCTGACACCCCTTATTCAATAGCTTTAAAATACTATAATACATTGCATGCTGAAAAGGCTACACAGACAGATCAGCACAGACTGTGTGTCAAAAGGGCCTAGAGATCAGCACTTGCTCCATGCATTAAGGCCAGTTCACATCACACCGGCAGATGCACACCAACCCCGACAGCCAACGGAGTACAGAATGCCACTTCTTTCCAAGACCGACAAATGCAGAGCGTAACACACTGATCCGACAAAACCTGACAAATGGAATGATCTTGTGCAGCAGGTCTCAATCCTGGTCCTGGGACCTCCTGCTCTGCACATTTTGTATGTTTTCCTTATCTGACACACTGAGTTCAGATCATGAAGCTCTCGCTTTCTTTGGGGCAGTCGTGACCTAATGGTTAGAGAGTTGGACTTGTGATCCAAAAGTTGTGTTCGATACCTTTAGGGATTGTGAGTTGAGGGAGTGAATGACCAGGAGTGAATGACTGAGGCCCACCGAAGCCTCATGGAAAATGTACAAAGAGGGGATTGCTGATCTGCACTGTACTATCCCATGATGCCACAGAGGCAGTGAATGGCAGTGAAGTAAAGTGATGCAACTGATGCTATAAGTCACATGAAAATGACAACACGGCAGGTTTAGTATATGCAGATTTATTATTTATTTATAGTATATGCAGGTTTAGTATATGCAGATTTAATTATGCCCCATACTTTTTTACTACAGTATATAAAACATAGCTTTCTAGTGGTCATAAAGTTTGTTCCAAGTGTTCCAAGTTTTGTACCTACTTCGTATGCATTTTTATACACATTCCCAGACAAGTGGACATTGGCTATTCAGGAGCACTATTGGACACCCGTTCCATTGGGACTCCAGTGGTCAGCATACTATGCACCAAGGGGCCTGGAGGCCCTATTTGTCAGCTCATACTCTATGTACTCATGACCAAGATTACTTTAGAAATCTCAAGTAGCAAGGCTTTGGAGAGGCTTCATAGTGTGAAGACCTGGGGCACTGATCTGGTCCATAATCAAGCCCAGGTCAAGGTTATCTTGGAAATAAACCTCTGTTTATGCCCTTGGTAGGTATGTCGGACCAAACCTGGGAAAGTCATGGATCGGAGAATGCTCTATTTACATTAACCCTCCTGTGTAATGTGTGTAAATGGTTGGTAACTCTGTGCCCCGGATTTTATCAATTTAATCCCCCATCCCACCCCAGCATTAACCCACCCACCTCATCTGCACTTGGCACCCTGTGTACATCAAGAGGCCAGCCAGTTTTCTAAAGTCTCATTGAACATCTGCCAACTGGAGAATGGCACGTAAACATTGGGTTATTTGACTGCTCCTGCTGCCATTTCTGCTGGGTGGGACTGGCTTGAGTCCAAGAGATATGCAAATCATGACTGCAGCAGAAACAACATTGAAGTGGCTCTCCAAGCTTGAGAAAAATGCCCCAACTTTATCTGGTGCTCTTACTGGTATTGACTGAGTTGATGAGAATCATTTTTATAATATTGATGCGATCTGTACATGCATGTGATGAATGGGGTCTGACACTGACACTTTCAGTTGTTCTTGGGTAATTGGATGTCTGTGTGTTGTGATATTAAAGGGATAGTGCACCCAAAATGAAAATTCTGTCATTAATTACTCACTCTCCTGTTGTTCCAAACCTGTAAGACCTTCGTTCATCTTCAGAACACAAATTAAGATATTTTTGATGAAATCTGAGAGGTTTCTGACCACACAGACAGCAACAGTACTACCATGTTCAAGGCCCAGAAAGGTAGTTAGGACATAGTTAAAATAGTCTGTGTTACACCAGTGGTTCAACTGTAATATTATGAACAGACAAAAACAACAAAATGAAATTAAAAATAACATTTTTATTCAACAATTTCTTCTGTTCTGTGTCAGTCTTTGATGCATATTCACAAGAGTACCATGACACTTTTGTGTGTATTCCTCTACTAGTCAGCTTCTGTGTCAGGAGCCCCACATGCTGGAGGCTGACACTGAATAGAATAGTCATTATTTTTTATTTTCTTTGTTCAAAAAGTATTCTCATAGCTTCATAAAATTAAGGTTGAACCACATATATCACATGGACTATTTTAACAATGTCTTTACTACCATTCTGTTCCTTGAACATTTCAGCTGCATTGCTGTCAATGAAGGGTCAGAATGCCCTCGGATTTCATCAAAAATACCTTAATATGTGTTGCAAAGATGAACAAAGGTCTTACGGGTTTGAAATGACATGAGGGTGAGTAATTATTGACAGAATTTTCATTTTTGGGTGAACTATCCCTTTAAGGCCAATTCACACCACACCGACAGATGCAGACCAATGCCAACAACCAGCTGAATACGGTTTGTCATCTCTCAGACATTCCAAGACCTTACCAACACATTTCAACATGTTCAATCGGCCAAAACAATTGCAACCAATGGCAACAGGGGAGCATGCTGATCCGACATACCCAGGGGTGCCATAACGGGGTGAGTTGAGGGGGAGGCCAGCTGGTAAGTGCTGTGCAGGTGAACCTCACTCCACTGATCTCAAGAGGTGCACTAGCAGCTGATACTAGAGGCTGATGTCTTTAGCCTCTTTGTTAGTGTGCCTGCACCCCATAAAGTCCCACCTAGAGCGGGTGCAAGTAGAACCCTGGGGGTTACGTTGGTGCCGTGACCCGGATGAGAGTGAGGTTAAGAGAGGTTAGTGTAAAGGAGACTATTTCTACCAAGGGACTCTGAGTAAATATGCTGTTCAGGGGGCCCAGAAATCATAGTGGCACCCCTGGACATACCCAGCATCTGTCTGCACAGTCTGATTTAGCCAGGGGTGGCGAACTCCAGTCTTGGAGAGCCGCAGGCCAGCAGAGTTCAGCTCTAACCCTAATAAACACTCACCTTGCCGTGAATAAATCGCGCTATTCGTGCGTAGTTGGACGCTTGAACATTTTGGGTTTATTCGCTTCATTCGCGCGTGAAATTCGCTTCATTCGCCCATGAAACTCACTTCACAACAGACGCGAATTCGCGTCATAGGAGTGGCTTCTGCGAGGCGGCTCCAGTCTCGTTGCGAAATGGCTGACATGGATTTTGTTAAGAGGGTAGCTGCGCTTTATGTGCTATGGAAGGCTGAAAAACAGCGTAGACTCGTTCGGTGCCGTGTCTGGGTCCATCAAATCAGTCCGTCAATATGTATATTGCTCAAACTGGGTAAAGAGCGGTTTTTACAACTTACCAGATTGTCCAACCTCCTCACTCACTTTCTTCCAAGCAAGATCCTTTTTATTCCTGTTTCTGTAAAAGTACGAAGATGTATCGT
>JAHKKF010533784.1:12038-24026 GCA_019740295.1 Labeo calbasu
CCCTCCGCTGGCTATGTCGTAACACGTCACTACTAGAGCAAGCTCCTGATTGGTTAACGCGGCGCGAATATTCGCCAAAGTTCAGATTTTTCAACTCGTGCGAATCACGCGTTCACGCGTCAAACGCCCAAAACGCTCCATTCGCGCCGCGCCATTCACGCTAATCGCGTCATTCGCGCTGCAGGATGTCTATTCGCGTCTTTGCATTGACTTAACATGTAAATCACTCACGCTTAACGCTTCATTCGCGTCTGGTGTGAACGCACCTTTAGGCTGTTCTAGCTGAATGGTTTTCTAATTAGTTTGTATGCAGTTGCTAGGGTATTCTCAGTGGTTTCTAGGGAGTGGTCATGCAGTTGCTAAAGTATTGTTGTTGGTTGCCAGGGAGTTGCTAGGCAGTTACTAGGGTGTTCTGGTTGATTTCCGGGGAGATGCTATGTGATTGCTAAACTATTTTCTTAGTTGCCAGGGAGTTGCCATGCAGTTGTTAGGACGTTCTAGTTGGTTTTCCAATTCGTTTGTATGCAGTTGCTAGGGTATTCTCAGTGGTTTCTAGGGAGTTGTCATGCAGTTGCTAGGGTGTTCTAGGTAGATTTCCAGTTAGTTTGTATGCAGTTGCTAGGGTTATCTTAGTGGTTTCTAGGGAGTTGTGCTACAGTTGCTAGGATGTTCTGGTTGCTAGAGTATTGTTGTTGGTTGCTATGCTGGTTGCTATTCTGGGTGGTTTCCAGGGAGTTGCTATGCAATCACTAGGGTGTTCTGGTTGATTTCCGGGGAGATGCTATGTGGTTGCTAGATTATTGTTGTTAGTTGCCAGGGAGTTGCATGCAGCTCTTAGGCTGTTCTAGCTGAATGGTTTTCTAATTAGTTTGTATGCAGTTGCTAGGGTATTCTCAGTAGTTTCTAGGGAGTTGTCTTGCAGTTGCTAGGGTGTTCTGGGTGGCTTCTGGGGACTTGTCATGTGGTTACTAGGATGTTCTGGATGGTTTCCAAGGAGTTCCTATGCAGTTACTAGTGTGTATTCTAGTGGATTTCCAGGGAGTTGCTATGTGGTTTTTAAGGGTGTTCTGGTTGGTGTCCAGGGAGTTGCCATGCATTTTTTATAGCATTTTCTGCCAGGTGTAAATAAGTCTGAAAAGCAATAGCACAATCATTCATGTCTGTAATATAAATGGTGCAGAGTTATGCTGCAAAGTATAACACTTAGCACAAGCTTGCCTTTGCAGCAGCGCTGAAAGATGTCTTCACTAGCGCATGATTGGCGACTCCAGTCATGCTCACTGTCTTATCTCTAGAATTAAGCAATTAACAGCTTTTGCAAGCACTGAGCTTTAGCACACATAGGATAAAATGGGTAATAACAACCATAAATCACCCAGGCCGAGGTGGATTCAGGGTAAATTTGCAAAGGAGTAATCTAAGATTAGCTGGCGAGGGATTGAGGCCAAGAATGGATTCATTGAGTGTTGAGAGGAACTCAAACTTTAGCAGAGTGAGGAAAATTGGCTGCGAGCAGAATCTTACCTGTAAATCAACATGCGACACACAGGAATTTACTACATGCTAGTTTGGCCGCATTTCAAGCAGGGTATATGAGGACATGTTATTTCATGAAAATAGGGTCAGAAAAACATTCACACACCTCTATACTGTTACAGTTCACACAGTCACATCCAGAAACACACTTTGTGGCCACCAACGTAAACATAGGAAACTTTTTTTTTTTTTTTAATAAACTCCAATATGATAGCAGCAGCTGATACTGTGTTGCTTTATATTACAAATATATGTTTGTTTTTATGACTATGCTTTTTTTTATATTTTAACTTAATAGTTATAATTCATTTATTACGTGTTAACCACTTTTTTAGAAAGGCATAAAAAAGATTTACAACTTAAAAACTGTTTTAGCACAGACTTACGTTTGGTCTCTTTTTAAAAGAACATTTATTATAATATAGTATATATATATACAAATCAGTCTAAAATTCATTTTCCTCCATAACTGCAGAAATATGAAAACTCGTCAGGGTTTTTAGTCTACTTGTAAAGGAAAGCAGATGTTTTGCTCATAAGCATGTGATTCCAGGACTGGAAAAAGACAAGCAGAGTTTCCAGACATTTCTCAAAGTGCAGATGAATAATGAACATGATGTCAGCTCACAGGGCCTACTTGGCTAAATACTGCCTGTGTTTGTGTTTTTCATCTGAGCCTGATTACATATTAGTCTATAAACTTCTCTATGTACTACTGGCACAATCACTGAAAATATTTGTATTTATTTTTCTTTTTCTTCTCTTGCATTGTGCCAAAAACATTATAAAGAGAGACAGAAAGTGAACGAGAGAATATAAAATGTATACAGTGTACCACAGGGCTATAGGACCACTGGGAAAACAGTCTTTTTTTTATTTTATTTCCTACTAAAACACCAAATAACAACAAATGCTGCCACAGAAAATAGAGCATAACTTCAACCCAAAGTGGTACCAAAACAAAAAAATGACTCTTTTTGACACTTTTTGTTTGAACAAACCAACAGTAAAATGGACTGCAATAGTAACAAATGAATGAAATATTGAGTAATAAAGAAATATTGACTAAATTTGCATCAGAGTTTTAGACATGAAGCACAAAACCAATATATTTTGGGACCATAAAATACATCTGCCTTTATTCCCATGCACTTTATAGTGAGTAAATAAATAACCCTTATCCATATATCAAAAATAATTTCTCTATCTGTCTATCTCTATCCGCTGTCGATTTGGAGATGTACCAGACACTGAGGTGGCTTTGTGCTCTCTAAACAGCTTTTTTGAGCAGCTTGTCATATCCTCTCTTCAGTGCCTCTGTTTTTTCCTTTCTCTCTCTCTCTGAAATTGTGCTGTCTTTCATCCGAAGCTCTGTCTCGGACACATTTAAGCTCACCCCATAATATGGGCACTTGTACTCTGCGATGTAGCAGAGCGTGTCTCTTTGATTTGCTTGCCTTGTTCCAGTCCTTAGACAATCACGACAGACGCATCAGGGTGAAGACGCAGAGGAACCGCCGCATCGGCACAAACGCGTGCAGCGTCTCCTCTGACTTGGTGACTGATCATGAAAAGACAGTAGGACATGTTCTGTGTTAGACAGCTGAGACACATCCAACCGAGCGCTAGAATACCTTTGTGTCTGTGTGAATGACTATGCATGAGTGTTTTGCTTTTCCTATAAATCAGGTGCAGAGTGGTGGAAAGATCACTCATACGTACTGACAAACATGCCTATTTTTGGGTAGTTGACACATAATGTGTTCATATTTAATCTGGATTTTCAAATAAATGTTTGTTGATGTATACTGGAAATTGGAACATATTTTAGCCCATTTTTGTATGCACACTAATACACCTTAATATAGTCAAATGCAAATGTTTTCAATAGTAATTTTTTAATTTTAGCTGCAAAATATCAACAACACCGATCTCCACTGATCACAGTGAAATTCAAAGAAGAATATAAAGTTGTGGTTTTAAAATGCATGCATCATGTCAGACTAACAGCTCTTTCCTCACCGTCAAATTTCATCTTACACATTCCTATCAATCAAACGTCAGAGCTTTCTCTAGTGCCTTCAAGGGAGTCATTTCATCCAAAAATGACAATTCTGCCATTATTTATGCATTTGGAACATTCTTTTGTTTTTATGCATGCAATTTTCAAAGAATTACTGAAAAAGAACAAACAAGAATAGAAGTCAAAAAGTCACGAGAAGTCATAACTTAACTATAAAGCCAAACCCAAGGAACGCTGAATTATGACTTAATAAGAAAAAAAAAAGGTCTTACATGTTTCATATGATCAAAGCTTTGGAAAATTAGACAAATTAGTGATGTTATACGAAATATTACTATTTTCCGTCAAAAAAAAACAAAAACAGCCCCATAAAAGTAATTCATTAAAAATTACATTTAAAAAGGTAACCGTGACTTTTTAGCTCACAATTCAGATTTTTTTTTCTCAGAATTGCGAGATATAAACTCACAATCAAGATGTCAAGATGTGCGCAAAGTCGCAATTACCTTTATATCTCTCAATTCTGATTTTATTTTTCACAATTCTGTCTTTGCTCTCAGAAATGAAATAAACTTGAAGTTGTAAGAAAAAAGGTTAAAATTGCTTTTTTTTTTTTGTACAACAGAATTGTAAGATGTAAACTCAGTATTTAGAGAAAAAAAGTCAGAATTTCAAAATGTAAATTCAGAACTCGGAGAAAATTCAAAGTTAATATCTGTAGAATTTTGCCCCACATTTTTTTTTCTTATAATTGCGAGAGAGAGAGATTTTTGTATTTTATTTTATTTTATTTTATTTATCATGTATTTTTTAGTCCAGCGGGGGGAAAAAAATCATATGTTTCCTGTATGGAAAAGAGCAGCATGATCATTCTTCAAAAATTCTGATTTAGAGGAAAAAAAAATGCATTTGGAATAATCTGAGGGTTGGTGAAGAATCATTTTAATTTTTCTGTGGACCCTTCCCTTGAAAATGGTTGTCATCATGGGGACCTCTGGGATGTTTGCAATGTAGAAGATATCAGGTTTTGCACATTCATAAACAATAAAAAAAAAACATCCAATACACATTCTCACGTCTGTTTACCTCAGACAAAGAAATCAAACAAACATATATATATTTTTTTTTTAAGTAAAACACACGGCTCTCTAGTAGGACAAACTCCTGCTGAGTTTTTGGCAAAGGTCTAAAAGATATTCTGCCAAGCGACCTTTATACTTGGAGCAGCCTTTGTACAAACTATGTAAAAGTCCAGGAGAGAGGCTATGAAAATGTGCTCACCTAAGGGAAAAAGAAACGGAGGAATAAAGAGATGTGGGGGGGAGGAAGATGAGCAGGATCCTGGCCGCTGTCCGGCGTACTGACCCTGGGTCAGCTGCCTCTGATGTATGATCGAACATTAGTGTGCTCACACCACATTTATTAAATTGCCTAATGATGAGAAGATAGGGAGAGAAATATATGACATTAAAACTGGAGCCCACACAGCGCGAGCGGCTGTCCGGGCGGCCTCGCTCTTGGAGGTAATATCGTCAAATAGGCGGGGGAACCGCTCATGGGGAATACAAATGTTGCCTTTAAGTCTTAGATGGGTGGCTGAAAATGTGGAAGCATACTGAAGGAGGAAGATTCAGTTCTTTAGTGGATTAATCACTGTCATCATCTCAGCATTGTGGAGAAGCAATTTAGATGGTAAATACCAAGTTTGCTCGTATATCAAATCTTGATAGTGTGGCGTGCCAAACTTGCTCTGCACATTTCGGACTGAAAGAGACTTATGACGAATAAATGTGCTAATTTGTTGTCAATGCTGCTTCATCTTGGCGAAGCAAGGAGAATTTAGATTAGCTTATGTGAATATCAATGAATTGGTCGAAATGTTCATCGCGGAAGTTCTTCTGAAGAGCTAATACACCATTCAAGCTAATGGATTTGTGAAGGAGTATCATAAATAAATACATATATACATGGGAAAAATGTTTGAAAAGTCATTTCTAAAAGAAAATCACTTTGTATTTCAATATCCTTTTTTTAACCCATTAATGCCCATTTGAAACCCGTTAATCTAACTTGTAAAGCTTTCTAATTCTAATCGCAGTATACAGTTGAAATCAAAAGTTTACATACACCTTACAGAATCTGCAAAATGTTAATTATTTGATCAAAATAAGAGGGATCATACAAAGTGCAACTAATACAGAAAGTTTAAATGCTCACTGATGCTCCAGAAGGAAAACGAAAAGCCTGGGGGTGAAAACTTTTGGAATTTGAAGATCAGGGTAAATTTAACCTATTTTGTCTTCTGGGAAACATGTAAGTATCCTCTGTAGCTTCTGGAGGGCAGTGCTAAATAAAAAAAAAATATGATATTTAGGCAAAATAAGAAAAATGTACACATCTTCATTCAAAGTTTTCACCCCTGGGCTCTTAATGCATCGTTTTTCTTTCTAAAGCATCAGTGAGAGTTTGAACCTTCTGTAGTAGCTGCTTATGAGTCTCTCAGTTGTCCTCAGTGTGAAAAGATAGATCTCAAAATCATACAGTCATTGTTGGAAAGGGTTCAAACACACAAAAATGCTGAAAAACCAAAGAATCTGTGGGACCTTTTAACAGGAACATTTTAACTGTTCAGGACAAACAAGGGACTCATGAACAACTATCACTAAACAAAAAAACACAGCTGTGGATCAGGTAACAACACAGTATTAAGAATAAAGTGTAGTTAAACTTTTGAACATTTTTATAAATTCAACTAAACGTCTTTTATGTGAAATATCTTACTCAAAAAATAACATGCATTTTGTATAATCCCTCTTATTTTGGTAATATAATTAGCATTTTGCAGATACTGCAAGGTGTATGTAAACTTTTGACTTCAACTGTAAATGCGTGAATGCATTGCATGACTTAGGAGCAAAGCTGAGAAACAATCATTATGTATGTTTGGTTACGAAGCAGTTAAAGACTGCAGTACTTGCATATGATTATAGGTTTTGAATCTGCGGAGTGTATTGGGAACAGTTTTAACCTTCACTAATGATAATAGCAGGTACAGTGTGGAATACCTGTTTAGATGGGGATGCCACATGCAGAACTACAAGGCAAACAATTCACCAACCGATGCTTTGATCAGCAGCAGATGTCAAAATCATCTCCTTACTTTCAGATCAAATGACAACTCAAAGTCAATGAATCCAGGGCTGTGCATGTGTGGTGAAAATCGCTTTCATCTTTCTCTCTCATATGCCTTGATGGGACCATATAAGCCGGAGTCTATACAGCCAGCGCTATCTATTATTTACAAGCCATCTATTTCACAATGCCGGTGGAGTGTGGGTTTTCTCTGAAAGATCCAAACATCTTAATTACACACCTGCCATCTAATAAGGAAGTGAAGTCTGGATGATGGGAGTGTGATGCCAGTCTTGCCTTTTTAAAACCGGAATCCTGAACTCTGCAGAGAAAAATAGTGATGAAACAAGGCAAATGAATTATGTCAGAATTTCTGTACCATTTTTGTGCTGTTTGTTTATTGCGTAATGCTAATTATGAACAGAAGGCACTTCTAGGAAAAGGGTACAGAATAGTGCTTAAAACACTGGAAGATTTTGGTATGCGAAAGGAGGTGGTTAACCTTTAGAAAGTGTTAAACGTCAACCTTGGGAGGTCAAAATAAATATTATATGAGCTGCTGTATTTTCTGTTTATTACCTATGAGGTTTGCCATGTTTGCATTCCTGTTACTGAATTTAAGAAATAAAGTCAATTTTTTATTTATCCTAAATCAAGCTGTTGCTCAGATAGAGCTATTGATTTGTAGCTATTAATAAATGTGACCCTGGACCACAAAACCAGTCTTAAGTAGCACAGGTATATTTGCAGCAATAGCCAAAAATACATTGTATGGGTCAAAACTATCGATTTTTCTTTTTATGCCAAAATCATGACGATATTAAGTAAAGATCATGTTCCATTAAAATATTTTGTAGATTTCCTACTGTAAATATATCAAAACGTAATTTTTGATTAGTAATATGCACTGCTAAGAACTTCATATGGACAACTTCAAACGCTATTTTCTCAACATTTTGATGTTTTTGCACCTTCAGATTCCAGATTTTTAAATAGTTATATCTTGGCCAAATACTGTCCTATCATAACAAACCATGAATCAATGGTAAGCTTATTTATTCAGCTTGACATAAAAACTCAGTTTTGAAAAACTGATACTCATGACTGGTTTTGTGGTCCAGGGTCACAAATATATGTTTCCCATCTAAGTAGCTTTCATTAAATCTAGTTAATAAATAAAAACAATTTGCACTACAGTTGTCAATTACACAGCTATTACACCGTTGCATAAGTTTAATTGTTAGATACAGTAGAGAAGGTCGAGACCTCTGAGGTGAATCAGGCCAAATCTCCATTTAAAGGAAGGTAGGATTTCACTTTTCAATTGGTTATCCAACTTATTTCACAGTTCTCACAACATAAAATATGAGCGTGCTTCAACAAATCATCAGACTCCAAAGAAACTCTGTATTCATGGAAAATGCCAGAGTGAGATTGAGTAGATGTTACATAAAACAAAAAAGTAGCAAGGCTGGTTTCGAATTCATCATCCAAGCCATTGTCAGAGCAATAATTTTATCGAAGCAGGTCTTATCCTTCTGGCCATAAGCAAATTATGACTTTAAAAAGTATTATGTACAATAATATATGAAGGCTGAGTTCTCCCATGCTGAAATGATCTACTCTTTTAATAACATCCTAAAGACTTTCCTCCCATTAAAATCACTCTGCTGTGACTGTACAGATTTCCATTAAACATTTATTGATATTGAAGGCATATAAAAATAAATTAGTAAAAGGACTGGATTGTTTTACATATGGCACCGAATGCAGTGGGGAACGATGCATCATGATGAGTTAGAAACGAGAGGCAATTCCTTTCATGATGTTCTCCTAGAAGCCCAAGTTAATAGCAGGTCCACATTACTGGGACCGACTGAATTATACATCTAGAGCAATTTCTGGTGAAATAGCTCCACGGATGGCCTGAAATAGCTCGGCAGCTGAGCCCTAATGCGGCTGAAATTTCTCAGTGGAATATTTTCATTCTAAATACGTCTGGTGGATTCACCATGTGTTCTTAGGAACCGCTTTTATTGCGACACTTACCGATATCCAGACGCCTACTGGGAAGCTTCAAGGTCATATTTCTTATCCTGTCATTCCTGCGCTGTCTCAAAAAGAACCTCCTCTAGCAGGAACCCCCTTGGCAAAGGTGATGTCATCTGCAGGCACTCTTCATGTTGACCCCGTGTGGCCCAGACAAATGAAAGCCATGCGCTTCAGCTTTGGAGAGATACTGACAGCGCTGCTTTGAAATGCTGATTATGCAGAATGTCCGCAGTCCCGCTGACTGAGTGTGTGCTCTACAAGAAGGTTTTGATCAGAGTGATGACCCTACCAGCAGGGGAAAAGCCCCACTCAGCTAATCATTATACATCACAGAGTAGTCGCGAAACACCTCTCAAGAATTAAAGAGCTTCTGATATTGGTATGTATTTGGTTCTCATCTGGTTTTGCTTCAGGATCCAGAATGTATTAGAAGTAGTGAGCCAACACACTTGCAAAATAGTTTGATGTACAAAAGTCCTTTAAGGATTAGTTCACTTCCAGAGAAAGAATTTCCTGATAATTTACTCACCGCCATGTCATCCAAGATGTTCATGTCTTTCTTTTTTCAGTCGAAAAGATATTACATTTTTTGAGGAAAATATTGGACTTCAATGGGACCCAACGGGTTGAAGGTCCAAACTGCAGTTTCAATGCAGCTTCAAAGTGCTCTACACGATCCCAGCTGAGGAAAAGGGGTCTCATGTAGCAAACTCATTGGACATTTTCTTAAAACAATAAAATATATTTACTTTATAACCACAAATGCTCGTCTTGCACTTGCTTAACTTCTCGAAATAAGTTAGAAAGGTCGTGTGTGATGTAGGCGGTCGTACCGACCCAGTGTTTACAAAGCAAATGCGCAAAGAAAGTCAAATACCCTTTAAAAAAAAAGAAAGATAAAACAATGATGTCAGAAGATTTTGAAGTTGGAGGAAAAAATGAGATGGAGTTTTTCACCCCACCCTACCCTTCTGAACCAGAGTGCACAGACAAAGAACTAACCACACGTGACTTTTCCAGCTTGATTACGTAATGCGTGAAGTTGCAGTTGTGCATGGCAGACCTAGTGCAAGATGAGCATTTGTGGTAAAAAAATACATATCCGTTTTGTTTTTTATTTTAGAAAATGGTCAATCGTTTTGCTAGATAAGACCCTTATTCCTGAATTTCTTTTCGTCTGAGGAGAGAAAGACATAAACATCTTGGATAACATGGGGGCGAGTGAATTATCAGGAATGTTTTATTTTGGAAGTGAAGTAATCCTTTAAAATTACTACTCTCTAAAGTGTGTTAATATTTCCACAAACTGCATTGGCCCAACAATACATAACAGTATTAACATTAGAACATAAGGATATCATATCATTCATAGTTTGTAAAATGTCATGTGGCGCAACTCCCAAAAACTTGATTTATGGATTTTGCACAAATATTTTAAAATATTTGTGAAAATACATGTACACTGACATGTATTCGAGGTTTAATGAAAATAGGTTGTTAGTTTTAATTTGATGGTTACTCCATATGACATTTTTGGTTTGTTAAATTTACAACTTTCCTTAAAAATGGTATAAAATATTTGCAAAACCTGTGAAATCAGCATAAACATAGAGTACATTTCTAGAAAAATGGCTAACTTTTACACATCTTTGACCCAAATTTACAAATTTGAATTTCAAGAGTTAAAGGAATTCACAAAGAAGAATAATTTTCAAAAAATCTCCATGTTTTTGTCCATAAATAGTGTTTTGGACCAAGTGTTCTTCAAAACATATTTTTTGTTGATACAGGTTTGGAACGACTTGATAGAGAGTAAATGACTGAACTATCCTGTGAAGGACTCTTCGGTGTTATATCATCATATTCTTTAACATCTAAACCAATTCTGGGACACCACTGACCCCAGAACAAGATCAACATCAGAGACCTCTTTCATTCATGGATGTTACAAAAAATAAAAAATAGACCTTTCTTTGAAAATAGTAAAAAAGACTGTCAAGACCTGGGGACTGAACATAAACACAAAGAGTACATTTCCAGGAAACACTTTTCCATGCCATTACCTAGTATACAAATTTGGTTTTCAAAGGACAGTTCACCTAAACATGATAATTCTAGACTTTCTTTTTTGTTTGAAATACAAAAGAAGAAAGTGTTTTGAAACTAGTGTTCTACAAAACATCACCTTTCTTGTCCCTGCTGAAGAAAACAAGTCATACAGGTTTGGAACGACTTGAGGGGAGTAAATGATTGAACTATCCTGTTAAAAACCCTTAGGTGTCATATTCCTTAACATCTAAACTAATTCTGGGATACCATCATCCCCAGAACAAGGTCAACATCAGAGACCTCGTTCATCAGCGAACGCTGATTAGAAATATTGGCAGGTGAGAAATGGTGCTGAGGAACCAGGTAGGAGGTGACATGGAGCTTCTTCACCATGAAAAACAGCTGTGACCGTACAGTGAGTCTGGATTAAAAGCCACGATGAGGAAGTGACCCGTCACTCAGCGCAAGACAAATGGGCATAGCGTGTCTGTATACACGTAAGCATTCCCAACACGGTCAATACCAGCAGGTTGGACACAAGAAGGTCAGTGATGGAACAAAAGAGCAAAAGAGGTTCCCTGATGTTTCTCACCCATTCACTCTCTCTGGTTTCCTCAAGGGATGTCTGGAATCTGCCTCAAGGGAGCGAAAGATCTGGCTGCATTACTCACCCCATGACCCCATAACCTCAGTGCCTTACAAAGAGCAAGCGCCCTTTAAGAGAATGATGAATGACTCCTAAAGTATGGCTGTTCACTTGTGATTTATAAGGAGATGGTAATATTTGCACTTCTTTTCCCAGCTAAAAAGACCAGCCACAACCAACCAGAGGTGGTTATCCAGGCTTAGCTGGTTTAATCTAGTCAAACTGGTTTCCCAGCCTAGTTTTCAGTTGTTCTAGTTCATGTTCAGCAGAGAAGCTTAAAACCTCTCTAAAACCATCACATTTGACCAGCCAGACCAGCGGCGTTATAGTCGAGACCAGCTCATTCGACTCAGAGTCCAAGCTGAGGCCTAAGTAGGTTGAGTCAGAGTCAAGATAGAGGGGTCTCAAAGAGGGTCTGAATGATTCAGACCCTGAACATATGCATTTGAAGTCTAAGTGTTGCTTACACAAAATAGATCATATGTGAGATTTGGCACTGATCAAAACTAGTATCCACAGCATTGTTGTTGTCCAAATGTTCCTGAGTGCA
>JAHKKF010533786.1:0-15640 GCA_019740295.1 Labeo calbasu
ACACACACACACGCTTCCTTAATTTTCTAGTAAACAATTATATTCTTCCCAAACACACTACTATATGTTGAAAAAGCCATATCGGCCACAAGCCATATATCTCTCTCTAGAATAGAATAGTATAGAATAGAATAGGATAGATAGACAGATAGATAGACAGATAGATAGACAGACAGATAGATAGATAGACAGATAGCAAGTAAATTTCACAAATAACTACAAAAAAAAAAAGTAACAAATTGAATTTAACATGACATTTTTAAGCAGAAAGATACTATTAAAGATACTATTAAAAATACTATTTTTAAAGTGTATTTTGAACACAGGATTGTTAATTCTACTGCAGAAAAAGTTCAGTTGTACCAATTTAGTTTGCATTTTTATTTTAAAAGAAAATGATTTTCAGGATTCAAATGATACTTGATCTGAGTGTAAGGTTTCACTCCAGTATGCAGACTATATGTAACATTGGCCATAGGGTGGAAAATGTGCCGGCATGGCTTTCTTCTTGCCTTTTATTGCAGATTTGTGGTCGGTCGCCTCTTAACACAGCCCAGCAAATCAAGTCTGACTAATGACAGTCTACTCCAGAGAGCTCTGAAATAATTACAGCCCTGCATTCATAACACGGAGGCCTGACCAAAAAACCAACCAGAGACTCCATTCATCAGACATCAAATATTTATCAGAATATAAATTCAGTCGAAATGAGGGTTTGGAGCTGGACGGAGGCCTTGCTGAATCCTATATTTAGTCAAATGTGGACAGACCGAACCAGACAGAAAAAAACATTCAGGCTGCTCTAAATGGACTCTTAATGTGCATGTGGCATAATTCAGGTATGCCGGCGTTTTGGCATCATCACAGGAATGTGGCATAAATCAGGTATAGCTGGAGTTCAGCATCACAACAAGAAACAGCGACTGACTGAGAAAAATTAAGTAAAATAACACAATGACAGGAATAGAAACATACAGTAGAGGAAAACAAAGACAATAAACCTTAACCCCAAATGGTACCAACTCTTCTTCACACAAACAGGAAGTTAAAAAAAAACACCATAGGCAAGGACAGACGGATGACAATGAGGAAGGAAGGGAAAATGCTGTTCCTTGAACTTCTCATTCATCCATCATGGTTTTCACAAACATATTAAGCAGCTGTTTTCAACATGGATGATAATAATAAGAAATGTTTCTTGAGCACAAAATCAGCATACGTGACCCTGGACCACAAAACCAGTCATAAGAGTTTATTTCGATTAACAAGCTGAATAAATAAGCTTTCCATTGATGTATGGTTTGTTAGGATAGGGCAATATTTGCATGAGATACAACTATTTGAAAACTTTTGAATCTGATGGTGCAAAAAAAAAAAAAAAAAAAAAAAAAATCAAAATATTGAGAAAATCACCTTTGAAGTTGTCCAAATGAAGTTCTTATCAATGCATGTTATCAATCAAAAAATAAGTTTTGATATATTTACGGTAGGAAATTTACAAAATATCTTCATGGAACATGATCTGTACTTAATATCCTAATGATTTATGGCATAAAAGAAAAATCAATAATTTTGACTTATACAATGTATTTTTGGCTTTTAAGACATGGTCACATATTAGGATGATTTCACTGATATGACACTAAAGACTAGAATAATAGCTGTTGAAAATTTAAAAATATATTTTTGATCAAATAATTACCTTGTTGAGCTTAAGACACTCAAAAACAAGTCTTCAGTTTCCAAGTTGAAATTTACGGCTTTAAAAATATAATTTAAACCTGAAGATAAACAATTTTAGTTTTTGGCAGGGAAAAATGAAAAAGAAATGACAAAAATGTCATATTTCAGATTCTGAACCATTTCTAGGTCACTAATTTCACTTCAATGGTTACGCGTAACTTACAAGAGTAAAAATATTACAAATCAAAATTATGTTTAACAAGCACAACTTTTAAACAGTACTGTATACAGTATACAAACCAAGAACAGATTGAGCGATGACTAATATAAAGCAGACTCTTAAAGAGAAGGAAATGCTTGACAAGTGTATTTGTCCCTAAATCAAAACATGCGAAACCACAGATGGACGACGACATCTTGGAGTTATTAGCCAGATAAAATCAATCATCCCCAACCTACAGCAACTTTAACTCTTACATGACTCAGCATCAGCATCCTTTTGTAATTTAGCCTCACTTTTATCTTTCGCTCCCAAATTTTCAACATTTCCTATATCCTAATTCTCTTCCTGCTGGCAGAACTCCAGCTCATCCAGGAGGCTGCTGACTCTTGAGCTCTGTCAGCGTAGCCTGTACCTATCATGTTTACCTGACATGCAGGCCATGGTGTATCTGTCAGATTAGCCTGAAATGCAGATGCTGACTGATCACCGCTGGAACTTCTTAAGCGTTTCAAAGAATGTTATCCATGATTAGCTCACTCATCTGAAAGTGTGGCCAGCTGTGTTTCTGGTAATGAGATTAGGCCTTGTGTTACTGGAATTCAAACCTACAATCTCAGAGCAGATCATTATCAAGCAATCCGCTACATCTTTGCAGGCTAATCATCCGGTTTACAAGACAGCAGTTTTTAATTAGCTAACATTTCTCAAAAATCAACTTGGGGAAAAAAATAACAAATCTATTTTGACTGGCCTATTTTTATGGTCAAAGATTTGGGAAGATGACCAAAGGGTTTTAAGTTTGTTATAAATTCAAAAGGAAGTCATTCATGGTTGGAATAAAGGAGAGTAAATAACACAATTTTCATTTTTGGGTTTGCAATAATTGAAAAACCATAAACCCAGCAAAGTTGCTTGCCAAAGTTTCTTAATTTAAATTTAATTAAAAGTTGTTTTATGCATTCAGTAATTACACATGCTAAAAACAATAACAATATAAAACATAAGGTGAAAAAATAAACTTTTCATAGGGCCCAAAACATGTCATTTTTGTTAACATTTTAATAAATTGAAGGTAATTAATGTTAGTTTTATTTAATTTTATTTAATTAGACATCCTTTTTTATTAATTAAATTAATTTAACCATTAAAAAGGAGTCCAGAAAAATTTAAATGTACAAAAACGGAATCTAGAAAATTTTAAACTGAAAAAAAAACAGAAATTAGGAAAAAATAAAACTGATTTCACAGGGTCCTACAACTCTTTTAAACACTACAAACTCACGCAAAAAACATGTGCCTTGTTGCAAGAAGACCCAGTACAAATGAAAACAATATATGCTGTAAAATCGTCTCAGAATAAAACACAATAAATTTTTTTTTTTTTTTAAATAACATAACATAAGATAACATAACATAAGATAACATAACATAACATAAGATAACATAACATAACATAAGATAACATAACATAACATAAGATAACATAACATAACATAAGATAACATAACATAACATAACATAACATAACATAACATAACATAACATAACATAACATAACATAATAAAATAAAATCTGACTTTTAGTAAAAAATCTGGGCAAAAGCTTTTTCAGGGCGTATAGTGTATTCCAGACTTTAGTAACTAACCGTGGTAATTTTACTTAAGAAATAGAACTTTTTCAAACCTTAATCAAGAATTAAGACAAGTTTCTGTTCAGGTTCCATTCTTACAAGTAGCAGACAACCAAACTTCAGAAGTGGTTGCACGTTGACCTGGTTATAGGTTTCAATCCCACAATTTCAAAAATCAACAGCAAATCATATTTTGACCAGCCTATTTTTATGGTTAAAGATTTGGGAAGATGACCAAAGGGTTTCAAGTTTGTTATATATTCAAAAGGAAGTATTTAATGTTTAGAATAAAGGAGAGTAAATAACACAATTTAAATTTTGGGGTTTGCAATAACTGAAAAGCTCAGGAAAAGTTGGTAGCCAAAATGACTTAACTCAAACTCACAATTAAAATCTGGTTGCAAGTATGTTTTTAATAGGTGATTAGACAATAATCTTGTGTCTATATAAACAATCTGACTCTGCTAAATTACAAGAGGAGCCCCTGCTGAGTAAGGAGAAACTAGACACCAGAGCAGCTGAGATAACACAGAGAAGCCTTCAGAAACGTACGCACACACTCACACAACTGGCCCCAAAACATTAACCTTACCCTGACACACACAATGCAGATGGATCAACTTTCTAAACGTCACTCTGCTCCTAGAGGCTTATACCTGAGGACAGTAAAAACTCACACACACTTTGTAAACTCAATATCTCATGTTGTAGTCATGCTGTATAACTCTGCACTGAAACCCAGCATTAAACAGGCCTCTGTTTTTAAAGCTAAATCCTTTGTGATCCGACCTTTACAAGGCCTCAGTTCAAAGGCAGGAGAATACTTCAATCTGACATTCCAAATGAAAAAGGGTCAATCCATGAAAGCAGAAATCCCCACCAAAGTATGTTTCTTAAGGATTAAAGAGTTCAAATCCACATAAAAGGAGAGAGAGAAAAAAAATGAGACCGAAGACTGAAACAAAAAAAAGACAATAAAACAGTATAATGTGCTCACTGATAAACTGATTTTACAATGTTTTGGCGCTTAAATGTGTATATAAGGAAAGTATGTGATATCCAAAGTTGAGATGCTGAGGCTGTATTGCTAAATTACTATTACTACTATTGTATTACTATTATTAAACATCCTAACTTACAATCTTCTCCTGTCTGCTTCAGGCTGGAATGCACTACATGACTTTTAAAGTCTGAACAGATCTTAAAACACTAGGCATCATACACTTTAGGACTTTGTAACAATCTGGGAGTTACACACCAAATAATGTGAGGATAACACACTAGCAGACTTTTTAGGCTTTTCAAGGGTCCTGTGATTTCCGTGATGTGGAAAACACGGACAGAATTGTGGAATCCAGTCATAAAAACGGAACTTACAGTTTAATGCGGAATGTCACGGAATTGATCAAAGTCTGGATGAATTAATCAAAAGTAGGCATTGTTTCCCCTAGGATTCTAGTTTTGGGGGACGATACTAACGGTACGGTACTTTTTTTTTTTTTCGGTACATCACTCTCTGTGTAATAACAAAAACATTTATTTCAGCAAAAAAATAAGTCGAAAAATCTCAATTTTAACATTTTGAACAATAGGGCTCTACAATCTTTTTTTTCCAGAAATTCTTGTGTGTTTTCATTTTTCTGATAATCAAATACAGGCATTAAACATTTATTTATTTTTAATGAAATGAAAATTAAACCCTTTTATTTGTTGAAAAACAAACTTTGTTATTTCTGTTATCATTATAACTTCTGCATTTAATTGTTTTATTTAAATTAGCCAGAAATAGGAATATTTAAACACCTACATTATACTGTACAAAAGTAATACAACACCAATACATTCCTGTTACATGTTAAACCATACTTTTATTTTGACAGGTTGCCGGTTAGTTTTTGTGTGTATACACTATGATATAATGCTAAATTTCTCAAATGAAATGGTAAAATTTACATGAAGTGACTCTCAGCAGTTCTGGAGATTAAGTTCATGCGTTTATGTCGTCATATAATGAGACGCAGGGGGCGAAAATAATCGCGAGCGTCACGTGTGCTTCAGTGTTTATGTATTAAACAAAACCGCGTCTCCGCCATTCATTCATTCAGAGCCAAGCGGAACATGGAGGATTCATATCTAAACCGTCTTTTTTCGTTTTAATATTCACAGACAGTAGTCCATATCGCGATTCGAATTAAGTGAGAGACCTACTTTTGCTTTATTCATCCAAAAATCGACGAATTCTGTGGCATCCCGTGCTGTAGAGTAAAACCGTTCTTATGAATGGACTTCTGCGATCCCGTCCGCGTTTTAGCGGAGGAGAAATTGTAGACGCGTGACCATGTAACGTTAGAAGCAGAAATGACATGCCGTTGTGAAAACAAGATAAATAACATAAGGCTATTTTGTTTGTTTAATAAAATAACAAGGTATAGACCTGTTCTATAGGAAAGGTAACCTTAAATGACATCTGTTGTGATCTGGCGCTATATAAAAAATAAAGTTCACTTGACCTTCAAGGTGGGCGAAGTATCTCTAGTATGTAGTATCTCTAAATATTAAGCTGCAAAAAGATCATTTAAATATAAATCCTACGTGTTCTGCCTGTCTCCTGGTCTGAATGAATGAATGGCACAGAGGCGCGGTTTCATTTACTACACACATACTGAAGACCGCAGTGATTTCAGCGTCTATTGTCTCACTAAATGAGAACATGAATACATGAACAACATCTCCAGAACTGCTCTGAGTGTTACTTCATGAACATTTTACCGTTTAATATGAGTAAAACTAGTGTCATATCATATACACACAGAAGAATTCACGGCAACTCGTTGAATGAAAGTCTGGTTTAACTTGAAGACATTGTGCCAGGCCTATATTCCTATTATTTCATTCAGCATACATGATACTACAACTACTGTTGAAAAAAAAAAAGCTTTATTTTTTAAAGAAATAATCACACAATATTTCTTCCATGTTTTAATTGTAATAGTAAAAAAAAAAATTTAAAAAAATAATTAAATAAAAGATAAATTATATGAGTGTTTTATGCCATCATTTGATAACCAGAAAAAATTTAAAACACAACAGAGAATTCCTGAGGGAAAAAAACATTTCATAAGGGTATTGTAAAAATAAATTAAAGTTGTTTTATGCATTCAAATAATTAGACATGCTAAAACAATAACAATATGAAACATAAGGTGAGGAAAAAAATAAAACATTTCATAGGGCTCTAAACTTAATTTTTGTTAAACTTTAATAAATTGATGTTAAATTGTATACGTTTCGTCAATTTAATTTAACCATTAAAAAGGAGTCCAGAAAAATTCAAAATGGACAAGAACAGAATTTAGGGAAAAAAAAAAAATCTTCTGAACACTACAAACTCATGCAAAAAAAACAAGCGTCTTGTTGCTAGAAGACCCATTACAAATGAAAACAATACATATTGAAAAACCAGCACAAAATAAAATAAAATAAGATAAAATAAAATAAGATAAAATAAAATAAAATAAAATAAAATAAAATAAAATAAAATAAAATAAAATAAAATAAAATAAAAATCAGACTTTTGACAAAAAATCTGGGCAAAACTCATGTAGTGTATTCTGGGCTTAGTAACTAACCATGGTAATTTTACTTAAGAAATGGAACCTTAAACTATGGAACCATTTTAAACCTTCAGAAATTAAGATAAGAAGTTTCTGTAATACAGCCTCAGGTTGTGGTACAGCCTCAGTAGTGGTTACACGTTGAGCCGATTATAGGTTTCAGTCCCACAAAAGGATCCAAATGCCATCTTCACAATGTCACCGAGCAAGACGAGTTTGCTGTGACACAATAGTTCTGTACTTCCAAGACAGCATTTTAAGGGATCATTTTAAGGTTCTAAGATATCTTTATGACACCAAATTCTAATGCAGCACTGCATATACAGTATATGTATTCCACTAAAAAAAAAAGTTAATCCCAAAATGTATTGCAACAAACAGGGTAAATTTTCATTACAAAAAATCTGATTCCATGCGGAGTCAAGGGAAATGTCAATTCTAAATGTCATGCAGTAGCACAGAGTATTAAAAAAGATGTCAGTCTAATTAAAAATTGACTCTTTTATTCATTATTCATGTGTGCTACATATTTTTATGCTTTGTGTCAACTGCTTAGCAACATGCAAATGTCAAACTCTATTGTAATCAATTGTGAGTCGATTGTTCTGTGTGCCGTTTCTGTAGCTGCACATGTACAGCATTCCAAATCAGTCATTTATGAGCTTCCAACTCATTTAGGATCCTGCATTAAGCTGAACAGACAGCAAGACAGCTCACTAAGTTTTAGAATTAAAAAAAAGCATATTCACACATTATCTTGAGAGTTCAATATAACGTAGGCCTATATGTGCTAGTCACGCGTGTCTCTTATCTCTCGCTACATTTTACAGTTCTTCTCAATTGCTCTAAAATCTATCAATTAAATATCCTAAACCATATCACCATTTCAAAATAAAACCTTTCTCAAAACACTAAACATTCCTGTGATTCACAGAAGCTGGAGAAGTCTCTCTGTTTTTTCCTTTTATTTCCAAAACTCTACATGTTTTACATCATGCGCACTTCACGCGAAGTGCAAAATTTCTCACGTCAGTCAGAACCTTGGGACAAATTCATTGTCCTGGGATTCAAACAAACAAACAAAAAAAAGTGATTAAATTAGTGGAAGGGTACAAGAACAAAAATATGGAGAAGGAAGAGGAGGGGGCACAAATGAGAAATGTTTGTTTCTGCAGAGGATCTGTCCTATTGTAGATGACCATATCCTTTTCTATAACAGGCTAAAAGGTATGTGTGACCCTGGACCACAAAACCAGTCTTAAGTAGCCCGGGTATATTTGTAGCAATAGCCAAAAAAAACACTGTATGTGTAAAAATGATCGATTTTTCTTTTATGCCAAAAATCATTAGAATATTAAGTAAAGATCATGTTCCATGAAGGTATTTTGTAAATTTTCTATCATAAATATATCAAAACCTAATTTTTGATTAGTAATATGCATTGCTAAGAAATTCATTTGGACAACTTTAAAGGTGATTTTTCTCAGTCTTTCTTTTTTTAATTATTTTTTGCACCCTCAGATTCCAGATTTTCAAATGGTTCCAAATATTGTCCTTTCCTAACTAACCTTCAATGGAAACCTTATTTATTCAGCTTTCTGATGATGTATAAATCTCAATTAAAAAAAAAAAAAAAAAGTACCCTTATGACTGGTTTTCAAAGTACTTTTGATAGTTTTTTGATCACAGTAGTATGTCGCACAGTTAATAAAATATAAGCAGCTGCTCTGAAACTTCATTAAGTGCTGGAAGAAGACATGGTTACATTGTTTTTGATACTGTACATATGACAATATGCTATGGAAGCCCATTTCCACCACTAAATAAAGACAGGGTTTCTGCAGGTTTTATGAGGGTAAATTTAAGACTTTTTAAAAACATTTTTAAGACCAATAAAAGAAAATTTAAGGAAAACAAACAAACAAAAAAAAAAAAAAAAAAAAAAAGGGAAAACAATACAGCAATATGTTCTAAGTATAGTTTGAGTTTTACTTTCAATTTCAAATTAGCAGCAATTCAGCATCTAGCAATTGTTTGTTTTTAGTTCGTGTTTTTCATCTTTTCCTCGCTTTCCTTCGGTAAAAGCACTGTGCACATTTTACTTTCACTTTCAAATTAGCGGCAATTCGGCGTAATATAAAATTAAAAAAAAAACTACACAGTTTAAATAAATAAAAAACAACAAACACTGTGGAACCAAATAAATATGAAACTTCCACTTTCACCTTAGATAAATGGCAAAAGTCAACAGGAACAAAAGTTCTTTTTTAAGGCCTTAATTCAAAGAAGAGCGATCTAAGACTTTAAGACTTTTTTTAAGACCCGCGGACACCCTAAAAGAATTAAAAATTGTGACTTAATCTCACAATTCTGACTTTTTTTGAAGTTATAAAGTCAGAATTGCGAGATATGAACTCACAATTTTAAGAATTTTTTTCTCATAATTGTGTCATATAAAAATTATTAGAGTTATAATTGCAATTGCAAGATACAAACATCAAAAAGTTAGCAATTATAACTTACAATTGCAAGATACAAACTTTTTTGATGTTTGTATCTCACAATTCTAACTTTTTAGCTCGCAACTGAGTTTTCATTCTGATATTCTGACTTTTTTTCAGAGAATTGTAATACATAAACTCGCAATTGCGAGTTATAATGTCCAATTCTGAGGGGGGAAAAAGGCTTATTTTCTCAGAACTGCGAGCTTATATTTATATGAAAATTTATATATTTATATTCACTATTCTGACTTAACTTGCAATTGTGAGTTAAAAAGTCAGAATTGCGAGTTTGTATCTTGCAGTTCTGACTGTTTACCTTGCAATTGCAAGTTTATATCTCGCAATTCTGACTTTTCTCATAAAAAGTCACAATGATATATTTTTTTTTTTATTAAGTGGTGGAAATGGGCTTCCATAATATGCAACAAGTAATTTGAAGGCAAAGATTAATTTAGATGAAAGATAAATTAGTTTGATTTTGTCAGTTTGTAAAATTAAGATTTCTTTCTTCTGTTAAACAGTGGCTTGCAGGAAATGTGCCTTTTGAAAAAAAAACTATATAATTACATGTATGCGGCTTTCTGAAATCCAGCTTCCTCAAAAACAAATGACAACTTTGACTAAAAAAATTGGCCATATTTGGCAGCATAAAGGTTTCTCATGACCTCACTCCTTCTGTATCTGCTGCTCTTTATTACTTTTGCAACTGAGAACAGAGCTTCCAGGCAGATGATCCGCCACAAAAAGTGGCACTGTAGAGCGTAAGAGTGGCGTCTGATCTGTCATGTGTGCTGGATTACTCTCTCCATCCCCCTGCAGCTAACATAAGGTGTCGTAAATACTTCATGAGCAATATGTCTCTTTAGAGGACACACAAGTGTTGTCTCTATCCGACAGAGACTTCATCGGCTGTCAGTATGAAAACCACAGGGAGTTCACCGATGTTAGTAGAGCAGATTTGCACATCAGAGAATGAACAAAGTGACAATCAACTACATTCAAGAGAGGAGGATATACAAGGGAAATTATTTATTTGCAGTCTCCCGACTTTAAAAAAAAAAGACACTGGAGTCAAATTAGCAGATGAAAAGTTTCTTGTATGTGGGTCAGGTAGTGTTTGTTTGGCTGCTCTCAAACTTGTCTTGACATACTTAAGTGAGTGAGTGGAGCTGAGATGAATGAGGTTAATTGGAACACGGCTCCATTGAGAGGCTCCGTTGGGAGAGAGGTATCGGGCCAGCGATGGTGCTGAATTCAGCAAGAAGCCCGAGCGGATACAAGGGCGATCTTGTGGAACTGGGTGTCATGGTAACGTGACATCATTAATTAAGTAACAGCTCTTATGTGTCGCAGTGGTTGACGTTTCAAGAAAGTGACGCAAGTGTGAAAGCATAGAGACTCTCAAAGGAGTATTCACAGAAAATTGAAAATTCAGTTATTTACTCACCCTCATGTACTCATATGAGTTTTGTGCAACACAAGTTTAATTCCATCCTGGCCCCTTGTTTTAATGTAATAAAACTGACTGAGAAGGTTCAATTGTCCTCAGAAGGTTCAAACACTCACTGATGCTTCAGGAGGAAAAATGACACATTAACTTTTGAACGGAATGAAGATGTGTACATTTTTCTTATTTTGCCTAAATATCATATTTTTTTCTTCATTTAGTACTGCCCTTCAGAAGCTACAGAAGATACTTACATGTTTCCCAGAAGACAAAATATGTTAAATTTGCCCTGATCTTCAAATTCAAAAAGTTTTCACCCCCCGGCTCTTAATGCATTGTGTTTCCTTTTCAAGCATCAGTAAGCAGTAAGTAACTGAGTCTCTCAGTTGTCCTCAGTGTGACAAGATGGACCTCGAAATCATACAGTCATTGTTGGAAAGAGTTCAAATACACAAAAATGCACAAAGGGCTTTTCTGAAAAACAGCGGGTAAACTGTTCAGGATAAACAAGGGACTCAACTAGGGAAAAACTATCACTAAACAAAAAAAACAGCTGTGGATCATTTAGGTAACAACACAGTATTAAGAATCAAGTGTATGTAAACTTTTGAATGGGGTCATTTTTATAAATTCAACTATTATTTTCTCCTGTGGACTTTTACACATCTTTTATGTGAAATGTCTTATTCAGGTCAGGACTAAATAAAAAAAAAAACATGCATTTTGTATGATCCATCTTGTTTTGGTCAAATAATTAACATTTTGCAGTTTCTGCAAGGTGTATGTACACTTTTGCCTTCAACTGTACCTTTCTGGGCCATGAATGTGTCGGTATGCAGGGTCAGAAAGGTCACGGATTTCATAAAAATATATTGGTAACACTTTATTTTAAGGTGTCATAATACAGAGTAATTACCTAATTAAGTACTTAGTAGTAGCTGTTGTACTTGCATGAAACAAAATATTCTTACCATGTAACTAAGTTATGCAACAGCCTGTAGTTACAGTTTGTAATTATGTAGATGTAATAGGCAGGCACTGTTACACATATGTAACAGACTGAGTCTGTTACACAGCTACATATGTAACCAAAAGACTGTTACATATGTGTTGCACACAAAAAATGTAAGTACACAGACATAAGCTACTTAAAATAAAGTGTATCAAGATTTGTACTTAAGTGTACTTTGTGTGTATCTATACTGTACACCTTATCCAGCTGCACCTTAGCTTGATTTAACCCACCAGTACACAACCTAAAGGAGAAGTCCACTTCCAAAACAAAGATTCACATATAATGAGTCATTTTTTTGAGGAAAATATTTCAGGATTTTTCTCCATATAATGGACTGATATGGTGCCCCGATTTTGAACTTCCAAAAAGGAGTTTAAATGCGGCTTCAGCCGAGGAAGAAGGGTCTTATCTAGCGAAACGAACGGTAATTTTCATTAAAAAAAAAAAAAAAAATTTAAATACTTTTTATCTCAAACGCTTGTCTTGCCTTGCTCTCAATGAACTCTGTGTATTCTGGTTCAAGACAGTTAGGGTATGTTGAAAAACTCCAATCGTAATTTCTCCCTCAACTCCCTCAATCGTTTCAACATCATCCTACATCGCTGCAGAAGTTCCAACCCAGTCTTTGCAACGTGAACAAGCAAAGAAGATCAAATACCCTTAACAAAAAAGGTAAAACAGCGACATAGGGCGATTTTGAAGTCTTCGATGTCTTTTTCGACATACCCTAACTGTAACAAACCGGAACAAAAACAGTCCAAGCAGAGTGAGACAAGACGAGCATTTGGCATTAAAAAAGTATATAAACTGTATTTTTTAAATGAAAATAACCGATTGTTTCGCTATATAAGAGCCCTCTTGGCTCAGATCATTTACAACCTCATTTGGGATCAAAATCGGGGCACCATATCAGTCCATTATATGGAGAAAAATCCTGAAATGTTTCCCTCAAAAAACATAATTTCTTGACAAGGGCGTGAGTAAATTATTTGTAAATTGTTGTTCTGGAAGTGGAGTTCTCCTTTAAATACATGTAATACTTTTCTAATTACATTACAATTACATATTACAGTGTATCAAGATTGTACACAAGTGTATTTCATGTGCATCTATACTGTACACCTTATCCAGTTGCACCTTAGTTTGATTTAACCCACCAGTACACGGTTTAAATACATGTAATACCTTTCTAATTACATTAAAATTACAGAATATTACACAGGCATAAGCTATTTAAAATAAAGTGTATCAAGATTGTACTTAAGTGTACAAGTAGCTGTGTAACAGAGGGCCTGTTACATATGTGTAACAGTAGCTGCCTATTACATCTACATAATTACAAACTGTAAATTCAGGCTGTTCTATAACTTAGTTACACGGTAAGCACATTTTGTTTCATGCAAGTACAACGGCTACTACTAAGTACTTAATTAGGTAATTACTCTGTATTATGGACACTTTAAAATAAAGTGTTACCAATATATCTTAATAGGTTAACAGATTTGGAACGACATGAAGGTGAATAATTAATGACCGAATTTGGGTGAAATTTTTGGGTGAACTAAGAAAAGCAAAATTTGTGATTCCTGACATCTGATTTCGGAAAGAATAACTTTCTTGAGAGAATTCTATTCAGTGAATCACTTGATCCAGTTCATAAAATCAATCTTAAATGATTCATTCATGAACCTGACTCCTCCTCACAACAGCCCACAAGAAAACGAGATTTTCAGTGAAAAATTCAGGTCTGTTTGTCACACAGATATCAAATGACTTCTGAAGACATTGGAATATAGCGTACTAGTCATATGGGCTACAAGTATGATATTTTTATGATGGTTTTGCATGTTTTTGAGAGCTCTAATCTGCATTCATTATTCAAAATTCCTTCTTTTGTGTTTTTGTGTCTAACCTATAGGGTTAGAAGAGCATGAGTCTGCGTAAGTGACTATTTTTATTTTTAGGCGCCTATTATTCTATAAAAGCTGTGAGATCCTAACATTTATTACACTAAATTATCATTTCAGATCATTTTCATCGACAAGCCACAGCCTGAGCTGGAACAAGGAAAGAAAAAAAAAAAACAAAACTGAAATCTCATTTGGCCAATCCCAGCCACAGCGCTGTAAATCTCTTTTGAAGGCCATAAGCCAATTATGCAATTAAATTAAGCGTACACACAACAGCCAACAGCAAAGTACAGTTCAATGGGTTTCAGCAACAGTTTATTAATATCATATTCCTTCCTTCTGGGCATAAAGAAGCTTACCTGCATCTCTTTTGCCAGTTCTTCCTCCTCCCTCGCGCCCTTTCTTCAGCACTCCTTTAAACATGGTACAGTTCCCACTTTTAACCGCAGTCCCTGCAGACACAAAAATTTATCGAAGAGAAGCACATTTAGAAACACAATGTATTGTAACTACGGTTAGAAACTGTTAGAAGAAAGAGATCAGGTCAATAATACCACAATGCTTTGGACGAGTAATTTAAACAGGTCACCAACAACTTGACAACACAATGGAAAACAAAACTCCCTATTCATTTTATGCATGTGTGTGTTGCCACCTCGTGACAGGAGGAATTGGTTGATGAAATTCCCACATTCCACATCTAATTAATGCTCCGCTGCCTGGTCTTAGGCATATAAACAAATAAATAAAGAAACAGTGTGTGCCAGCAGTACCCACACACTGTAAACTGTTGCACGCCACTCACATAATCCATTAAATGTGAAATAAAAATACATTTAACAGCCGAAACTGAAGAAAAACTGAAAGATCTTAGTAGGCAAGAAAAGGCCAGTTGCTATAAACCACTCAAAATAAGACGGAAACTAGTGTGCCACTGTCCTTCATGAGTCCATTCCATGTGTCCACACGGCAGCTGTCCACACTGACACGTCTTTCAGACAATAGCAGGAAATACCAGCCCGTCTACCAAACCTCCACTTCGTTCTAAAATAGCAGAATGGATCTGTCTGCTTATCTGGTATCCCGGCCTGCAGGCTGGTCTCACACTGACAGGCAGGTCTGAGGTGGATATTTGCTAATTAGGAGACTCAAGAAGAGTGTCCATTCCAGGGATCTGCTGGAATCCAGCTGTACGTGTTTAACTGTCCCATTACAACTAAATGACCGCATTCAGAAATCAAGGCATTTCACACTACACTGAATGTCCAAAAGTAGCATCGAAATGGAAGTACTGACAGATCTTTTCCATATTGTGATGCACATCCAAGTGAAACAGATTATGGAAAAAATATAGGGCAGGGACTTGGTTGTGTGCATTCGTGTTCATTGGATTTTTAGATGTGAGCGTTGCGCTCAAAATTAGAGGCGGATGAATGAGAGCTTGCAAGGGCGAGGTTTAAGTGGACTAAATGATTGGAGAAGATCTGCATGTGTTACCACAAAGTCTGTCATTTTCACCAGAATGCCCAGTTATGACATGTATACACATTAAGGATGCAGCAATACAGTTAGTCCATGGTTCAACTTGTACCGTCATTTCGGTTCTGATATCT
>JAHKKF010533786.1:18359-33953 GCA_019740295.1 Labeo calbasu
TGTACAAAATCAATCCATGTACAGACAGAAATGACATGTCGTCTTGTAAATAAGATAAATTACATAAGGGTATTCAGTTTGTTTACTAAAACAACAAGGTATGGACCTGTTCTATTGGAAAGGTAACCTTAAATAACTTAAGTTGTGATCTGGCACTAAACAGAAAATAAAATTAAACAAAATTAACTTGACCTTCAAGGAGGGTGGGGCGCCCCCCTATTATAATGGTAGGGGAAACACTGATGCAACAAAGGATGCAAGGCCATGTTATGCTGCTTTAGAGAAGAGGAAGAGTTGTTGCCATCAAATCAAATTATATTTGAATCACGATTCTGCCTTGTAATGATTCTAACTGATTCACAAGGTTCAAAATCAATGTTCTAAAGCAGCGTTTCTTAAAGGTAAAGTTCACTTCCAGAACAAAAATTTACAGATAATGTACTCACCTCATTGTCATCCAAGATGTTCATGTCTTTCTTTCTATAGTGTAAAGAAATAATGTTTTTTGAGAAAATTATGTCAGGAAATTCTCTCCATATAGTGGACTTAAATGGTGCCCACGAGTTTGAATGTGCAAAATGCAGTTTCAGTGCAGCTTCAAAGGGCTCTAAACAATCCCAGAAGAGGAATAAGGGTCTAATCTAGTGAAACAATCAAACATTAAAAAAAATAAATAAATAAATTAAATTCTATACTTTTTAACCTCAAATGCTAGTCTTGTCTAGCTCTGCGATGCGCATGTGTACTCTGTGTAATCCGGGTAAATACAGTTCATTACATCTCATTTTCTCCTCCAACTTCAATATCAACATCGATATTCAATATCATTTTTTTAGAAAATGACCAATTGTTTCGCTAGATGAGACCCTTATTCATTGGTTGGGATTGTTTAGAGCCCTGTAAAGCTGCATTGAAACTGCATTTTGGACATTCAAACTTGCGGGCACCATTGAAGTCCATTGAAGACCATTCACGTGTGGGGATAATTCCTGAAATGTTTTCCTCAAAAAACAATTGCCACTGAGGTGAGGGACGCGGGGTTGACTAATTAATAACTATTAACTTAATAACCCAAGGTAACGTATGAACAGAATGAGACATTAACCTAAGGTCATTTTTAAGCTTTTGAACCATGTTTAAGAGCCCAAATGAGTGATGGACTCACTAATTCTTTGTTTTCTGTGATGTTCCAAGTAAAGGATTATTTAGGCAGAAAAGCAGAAAAAAAGGAAATAAAGTAGCTGTAGGCAGCATGCAATATATTTTGTGGTCAAATGACTTGGGAGTTATTAAGAAATGGGTCTGACTGTTGGTTTGGGCTTAAAAACTGTCACCATCAGCTCTTTTATACAGCGCAACCAACTTTGCTGAATCTTTCCCTCAGCCACAGGACTGCTGGCCACAACCAACCAGAAGCAATCAAATAAATAATAAAAAAATAACAAATCAGAGGAAATTAAACCATATAAGGGTAAATTATGAAATTATTAATTCAAAAGCACATTACGTCCTATAAATGATGCATCACAGTTGTGCACTTACTATAATTTGTTACTGTTTTGGAGACAAACTCTTGGATTGATTAGCTTGTGTTCTGTTAAATGTTAAAATTATTTGTCGTCAAGCCAAAAAAAGCAGCACTCCAAGGAACTGGTTTAATGCATTCAATACTAATTGCCTGGATTTAAAAGGAGCCACATCCTGTCGCTCAGAGACGTGGGTTTTGAAACACAAGCCTAAATGACATCATGAAAAACACATCACAGACACTGTGCCCATCCAAAGACCATCTCATTTTCTCATCAGCCATCATTTCCTCTCCTCTACACATGCACATGCAAAATGGAGTTCACATCGCCTGGCTTGTCAAGCCACATACTGTACAGATTTGCAGACACACTGATGTCACAGAAGTGATGTCACATAACTCACTCCATCTGGATAGTGCTGGATACAGGGAAAACGGGCCTTATGCCTTACCAAGACAAAGCACATACAAGCATAACACTATAAAGTTAAATTCACTAAGAAATATTCATATCCTCTTAAGTCTGTTTTTTCTTCCCAGTACTAAAAAAAAAAAAAGATTATTCCAAAAACTGTCTAATTTTGTACTAATGATAGCTTTTGCATAGATCTTGCATATCACAAGTGATATCAATAATGGTTGTTCTACTTTTAAAGTCGCTGATTTCTGTTTGAGAAGCTAAAAAAGACCAGACCAAATCATCCGTGCGCGTGACTGAAAATCAAATTACAGACTCCAGAAAAGTGCATTAGAGTTTCACCGTGGTGTGTTTGCCAGAGTTGGAACCAAGCAACTGGAAAGCTCTGGTCTGACCACCGCTGGCCCTCCACCGTGAATAACGTTTTAAGTTGTACTTTCTAGTAATAGCAGGTTTCTGTGGGCCACGACTACAGCCCAAATGTGAGTTTAATTGGATGAAAGCTGAGATTTATCAGAGGGTGGAGGGAAAAATAGAGAATGACAAGAAATAAGGTGGCGACTGGGGTGGATACTGAGGATTGAAAGCAAAACATGACTAAAAAAAGTATAAAAACCATGCATTGAGAAAACACTGCAGTACATTTAGTCTCACATGCTGTTGAGTTTCAGTGATACAGTATATGGAATCATTTTAAAGAGCTGAATGGGAATTTTTCCATTCAAATGACACATTCAGAAATACAATCGTAGCGCAAATGAACGACTCGTCTTTGGGGGTTCAGAATTGGCGGTGCTCGTTCAGTGAGCGGGAAATGAGGACATCTTTTTCTAAATAGGTTTTATGGCTGAAACCTAAGGGAAAATGGCCTTGTTTCCTTTTATGGACAATCTGGCCTAAATCTCCTCCCCACTTTACCATTTGAATAAGACATATGACACATGGGGGGTCTTATTCAAATGTGCAGCCCTCACATCAAAAGCTGTCAAGCTTTTCAGGCCTAACAAGAGCAGATTTTAGACAGAAGGTTACCGGTTTTGTAAGCCGTTATGCAAGAACTAGTTACCGTGAACCTTCAGAAAAAGAGTTCTAGCACAGACTTGTCAGATTCATTCATTATTCACTCACTAAGGTGTCCAGGTCATAATTTACCCCAAGATCAAAAATAAATAATTAAAATGAAAAATTACACTGCCCTTCAAAAGTTTGGGATTGTAATAAGACTTGTAACGTCTCTTATGCTCATCACGGCTGCATTTATTTGATCAAAAATACAGAAAAAAGCAGTAATACTGCAAAATATTATTATAATATAAAATAATGCTTTCTATTTTAATATGCTTGAAAATATAATTTATTCCTGTGATGCATGAATATGCATCAGCCATTACTGCAGTCTTCAATGTCACATGATCCTTTAGAAATCATTCTAATATGCTAATTTATTACTACAATTATCAATGTTGGAAACAGTTGTGCTGCCTAATATTTTTTGGAACCTGTGATACTTTTTTCAGAATTCTTTAAAGAATAAAAGTTGAAGAGAACAGCATTTAAAATATAAATCTTTTCTAACAATACAAGTCTTTTCTATCACCTTTTATCAATTTAACACAGCATTGCTGAAAAAAGTATTAATTTCTTAAAAAAAAAAACAAAGAAAGAATAAAAATTTACTGACCCCAAACTTTTGAACGGTAGTGTATATTGTTAGAAAAAAAACGTCTATTTTAAATGTTTATTCATCAAAGAATCCTGAAAAAAAGGATCACAGGTTTTAAAAAAATATTATGTAGCAATGATGAACAGCACTGATAATGAATCAGCATATTAGAATGATTTCTGAAGGATTATGTGACACTGCTACTAAAGTAATGATGCTAAAAATTCAGTTTAGTTTTTAATGTATATTAAAATATAAAAACGTCATTTTACATCGTAATAATATTTCACAATATTACATTTTTTCTGTATTTTAACTAATATTAAATCAGCTATTATTGGATAAATAGCAGCAGATATTAGATATTAGATACAGATTTATATCATCAGTGAGCACAAAATTAAAGATACAATAGCTTATGGCAAATATTTAACACTTTTCCTTTAAAGGTCTACATCAAATACATTTGTTATTAGTGCCTTCTTGTTTTTGTTTGTTTGTTTTGTTTTAATAATTAATGTATAATTTAGATAATTTATATATATATATATATATATATATATATATATATATATATATACACACATATATATATATATATATATATATTTTTTTTTTTAATGTTTTTCTCTTAGTGCCTTAAATCTATTTATTATTTTTCAACTGAAACTTTTATTATTAAATAATTGCAAAGACAATACCAGAGCTATTACTGTAACTGCAAGGAAGAAATGTGCTTGTCCTAAAAAAGTGACGAGGTAAATCATTAAATGGGTCTAAATAAATAACTTTATACATTCTCTTTATCTGAAATATGATTTCTAGATTGAATAAGATTTTCAGTTGGGTGTGGGGTAAAATGTGACCTAAACATTTCTCAAAAGATTTTGCCAAATTCACCTGGAAATTTTCAAAAGAATGTACGAGAAGAGTGGCCAAGATTTCGAGGCGCAAGTGACAGTAGGAGAGGTGCGTATGTAACATATGATGAGACTATTCCTGAACCACCATGACATCTGTTTTTTCCCCTCTACCAAACATGACATCATGGTGCATCACCCTGATAAAATGTCGGAGACCAGTGACTACCCTAAACTTATACTGTAGATCTGATGATCTGCAGCTGATTCTCTGGTCATTTTGACATCTGAAGTACATTAAACACTGTGAGGCATTTTTTCCTTTTTCAGATCCCACTTCAATACAGCCACAAACCAAAGTAAAATCTTGCCATCCACATACTGTGTGTTGATGAAAAAGAGAAGAATGTTCAAAAGTGTCTCTTTGAATCTTCCTGGATGGCAGTGAGTGTAACAATCCACACTTCGTTTCACTAACCTATAGACACCCTGTGGACATTAACCAGCCCACCCTTTTACTCCAGCTCTTTTCAGGTCAAACATTAGCTCATTCTCTCCCACTGAGCTAAACACAGCCAATTAAACCATTAGTCTGCCATAAAACACTAGAGTGACTCAAGGAACAGCAGGACCGTGCAAGCCTGTACTTTCATTAATGAGTAAACATGGGAAATGCTCTAGAGGTGTTGACAGGGAGACGGAAAGCTAGTGTTCACGACGTCCAAACAAATACTATATCACAGAGAGCGTGTATCACTCACTGCATTGCTTCTGGAACTCACAGAGGGAATAATTACGCTGATTAAATTAGGACTTTATGATTTTTCCAGTCAGAACTACTTTTGTGGCACTCTCTCTTCAGCTGCCAGAATTCTCTGTATGAAAACAGCATCCCTTTTTGTTGTACAATAACTTTGCAAGGCACAGGCTTCTGAGGAGCTGTAAAAGCTGTAGATGTTCACCACAGTTAAGCAAAGATGTGCTTATTTTACAGTTTTACCATGATAGTCATTTTAAACATAATAAACAAGAATCATAAAGTTCATACAAAATACACAATGTGCAAATCAAGCTATTTTTGATTATAGGACATTATAGAGTGCATTAGTGTCCGTTCACTTTTTCAGTGGAATAATTATTTTTACTACTCTTTGTTAAAAGGATAGTTGATCCAAAAATGAAAATTACCCCATGATTTACTCACTATCAAGGAATCCTAGCTGTATATGACTTTCTTCTTTCAGACAAACAAAAACGGAGTTATATTAAAAAATGTCCTGGCTCTTCCAAGGTTTACAATGGTAGTGAATGGGTGTTGATATTTTGAAGTACAATAAAGTGCATCCAACCATCATAAAAAGTACTCCAAGTGACTCCGGAGGGTTAATAAAGGCCTACTGAAGCGATTCGATGTCTTTGTATAAGAAAAATATCCATATTTAAAACTTTACAAATCGTAATCTTTAGCTTCTGCTAACTATCGTATGCATTTATGGGTGGCATTTCAGGAGATGACGTAGGCAAACGCAGTGGTGAACGTGGAAGCGCAGTGGAGAGAACAAAACAAAACACAAATCAGAAGTTCAAAATGAGGATTTGTAAAGAAAAATGTTGAAGGATTTCGATATAAGCCAAAAAGACTGGTTTTCCTTTGCTGTAAAAAACACTTGGTTCTCACGAAACTGGCATATTCTCACTGGAGCTTACGCTACGCCTACGTCTTACATCATCCGCAGGAACGCCACTCTCTCATGATCATGTGTGCAACAATTAATGGAAGCTAGAGATCACGGTTTATAAAGTTTTAAATATGTATCATTTTCGTAAACAAATGCATAGTTTTGCTTCAGAAAGACTTTATTAACCCCCAAGCTGTGTGAAGCACTTTTTATGATGGATGCACTTTATTGGACTTCAAAAGCTCAACACCCATTCAATGCCTTTATAAAGCTAGGAAGCGGCAGTACATTTTTTTTTTATATATATAATTTAGAATGTATATGTCTAAAAGAAGAAAGTCATATACACCTAGGCTTGAGGGTGAGTAAGTCATGGGGTAATTTTTCATTTTTGGGTGAACTATCCCTTTAAGGTGTTTAAAGTCATGAACCAAGTAAACCAGCCACGAGGTGAATCACACGTAAAAATTATTTTAACACATTTTAATAAATCATTTTACTACTTTGCTTTGAGAGGGTGTTGCCATTTTTTGTCATTTCCTGAGATCTTGTGTAACTTCTAATATAAAAAAATAGGCAATTAAGGAATATAAATGATGTTTGTGTTACTTTCTTTTTAATGTTTTAAACAAAATGTTTTCTTAGGAATATTTCCTGTATTATTTATATGATTTTTCTATATGTACTCAATTTCACATTCCTGTTTTTTTTAATTGCCCTATTTTTTATTTATTTATTTATTTATTTTTAAATAAACTCTAACATCATGTTTCAGTAAATCACATAATTTTTGGTGGGGAAAACAACATATTTTTTATCACGAGGAATAATGTTTAATTAATCTGCTACTTACACAAGCACAATTTAGCATACATGTAAATTTACCTTTAAAGGCAGAAGTTCAACAACACCTAAAACAATATTAAGTTTTAAAATTATTTCTTTTTTTTTTTTTATTTGTTGTCTTAATATTTGTAAATATTTAAATGTTATTTAAAATACTTAACTTGTATGCTTGTATTTATTTATTTAATTTTAATTTAGCATATATAAATGTAAATTTAACTTTAAAAGCAGAAGTTCAACAACACCTAAAACAATATTACGTTTTAAATTTTTTTTTTTTTAATTGTCGTCTTAATATTTGTAAATATTTAAATGTTATATAAATACTTAACTTGTATGCTTTTATTTATTTATTTAATTTTAATTTAGCATACATAAATGTAAATGTAAATTTGACTTTAAAGGCAGAAGTTCAACAACACCTAAAACAATATTAAGTTTCAAAATTATTTCTTTTTTTTTATTGTTGTCTTAATATTTGTAGATATTTAAATGTTATTTAAAATACTTAACTTGTATGCTTTTATTTGTTTATTTAATTATTTTTATCATAAATATTTATACCATATTTACCCTCTGTTTGCAAATGTTTAAAACAAACTAAAAAAAAGCAAAAGCAAAAAAAGGTTAATTTGAGGCAAAAATGTATTTGAAAATTAGACACAGATACAAAGTGTACAAGACTGTGTACTTAAAGGGGTCATTGGATGCCCATTTTCCACAAGTTGATATCATTCATTAGGGTCCTAAAGAGAAGTCTATCCACCTTATTTTTCAATGCGGAAGTAAGCTGTTTTCTGGTAATGAGTTAGACGCCTGGTTCATAATCTGCCATAGGGAAATAATGAGAAGAATATCGAAATTGCAGTAAACGGTAAAACAGTTTGCACTACAAACCAGTGTGTTCATAATTAAGATAATACATTAAAATAATATGGTAAGACACACCAATTTGCAATATCAAGCAGCAAAACAAGCTTTTTGTGCAGCTAAAAATAGCTGGAAGTGGATGAGACCAGAAGCAAGACACAAAAAAATTACAAATGGCTGCACCCACTGTTATGAGATAAAAAAGGTGGATAACATACTTTGGTTAAAATTTCTCAGTGGGAGTGTACAAAAACACCCTTTTTCCCTTGTCAAAATCAGCCCTTTTCAGAGCGAGCCATTTTGTTGCATTTGCCTTTAAATGCTAATGAGCTCTGCTCACCCCGCCCCTAATTTCTGTAAACTGACGAGCCATTCTGTTTAGTCACATTTAGCCGTGAAACAATTTTTTAAGAAGGGCGATTTTCAAAGATGCTTACAAAAACCCTTACACTCACTTCTGCTGTAGGTGAAGCTGCATCACGAATGATTTGCACAAACATAGACACATTTATGTAGATTGCCGGGCGCATTACCTTCAAAAACGAATGAAAGTAGCGGCTCAGATGTCAGGAGTAAATGACGTCTGCTATGTTCATTATTAGATCCAACAACAGAACACCTCAATCGCTTAAGAAACATTCTTGTTTTCCCCTGCACCAGAGTCAACACAACGGCAGACTGTTCTCCGCTCACTCAGGACGGGTCTAAGGTAAGACGGTCATGTCAATCAACTATCGTGGGAGTGGCCTTGGTCTGTATGACGTCACACAGACAAGATGCTGAGAATGGAGAACGTTGTGTACACACACTACCAACACACATTTATGTTCAAACAACATGTAAAAGTGAGTTTAACATCCGATGACCCCTTTAATGGATTTAGTGAGAGAAAAATAAATGTACAGGAAGCATTGCAAACGGTATAACCAAATTAAAAACTATATAAAGCTATTCATTTGAAACTGTTGATTATATATAGACCTTATGTAGCTCTGTCCCTTTTCAGCACTGTGCTCAATGTCTTCTGTTTGTATTTCCTTGAGGTTGTACGAATTTATGAATGAACAGCTTATTTTAAAATATTCCTGGTCTAATATCAGTTATGACATCCACTTTGAACATTACAATCCTCATGGTAACTTTCATGATCTCTACAATAATTAAATCCACTCCACCAGCTAATTACTCTTCAACAATTCATCCTGCAATTTGTTAGTGAATTTCCTGTACAACATCACAGGTAATTTAGTTTTAAAAAATAATTTGAAATAATGCAAACAGATGGCTTCCTCAAAAACAAAACATTGATTAACAACCTGTGGGTTCACAACAGGTCTGTCTTTCTACTTCTGGAAAACTGACTGTTGCACTCTATTGTGAAGCAATAGCTTCATAACCTGAAGTTATATGGTCATATGCTCCATCAAGCAACAGTTATGCTGTCCCAACTGATGATGGCACAAATTATCGCAAGTATTGTGACCTCTCTCCACTGTTATGGAAACAGTGCTTGGAATGCTCACAGTAGAAGTACACGACACTGAAGGAACCGTAAGGATTAAGCAGCGGGATAAGGACAATATCTTCTTTCAGGAAAACCTACAAGGCATGTGGGCCATGCTCTTGCTTTTGCAAAATTCAATATAATTCGATAGGGTTCAATAGAGCGTGCAACAACAGATTCAGTGATCAGAACAATGGCAGCAAGCTTTAAAAATGAAATCCTACTCTGCTTACTGCAAGTGATCTGATTACTTTCTGGCCAAGGGCAGTAATAACAGACGTCTACTGAACTGAAAACATTAACTAACTAAATCAAGAGGCTTCAGGGTACAGTGTGGAAAAGAGACGAGAAATGCAAGGTTTTAATGACAAGCAGGCATGGAGAAACGGCCACAGTCTTGGTTCAGCTGACCTTTACAAATGCAACAACAAACACATTCCATTACTTTGTCAAATCTAGTGTAACATGTGCGCGTTGTGTGTGTGTGTGTCTGTGTATACACCTGTTCAGTGTCAGTTGGCTCATGACCCTGGCTGAAAAGTCTCGGCTATGTCACATTTTTCCTAAAATGAGCATGTGTATGAAGAGGAAAAGAAACTCACAAGCTTTAAGTGTTGATTTAAAGGTCCAGAGTTCCTTACTGTAAGTATTTGCAGCACAAAATATCCACATGTGATGCCTACCTCAAGTCTAGTATTGTGGCTAACTAAAACTTCAAGCAGCTGTTACATACGTGTGCAAAACAGAAAACAGCCCTGGCTTGGTTGACTAATAAAATAAAGTACAATATAAATCAGGAGTAGTGCAAACTACTGAACTGGTTTGTTTACAAACTATGATCAGTGTTGCAAATGACAACTGAAAAATCACAGCATGACGGAGCACTCAATCACTGCTGTTGAGCCTGAAAAGGTAACCATGAGGTAAACGTCTATAAAACAACTGTGAAATAAACAACGCGCCTGTGTGATACATTAGTTTAAACTTGCAGAGGTTTTCCGTTTTTACTTTGATTCATGTTCATAAGATGTGTTAGAATTAAAGTTTGTAGAAAACTTACCTTTTTTAAGAGAGATACCGCTCAGTCTCTGGCTGACACACGCGTTTCTTGTTCAGTATAACTTTATAACTGGAGTGAGGGAGCGAGTGTTTGAGGGCGGGTGCGCGCTCCATCAACTCCTCCCTTTTACGATTCCCTCAATCAGAACAGCCAGCGCGGTAAATGACACACTCCCACCGCTCTGAGTGAGAAATGTCTGTTCACATAAACAGTTAAACACTTTCTTTCCTTACAGCATAATAGTGTTTTTTTTTAAATAAAAAAAGTAAATAAATAAATAAATAAAGGTAAAATAAAATATTAAACAAAATCATAATTAAGAGCTGTCTGATACAACTGAGGTCAAAGGTTTACACCTTGGAGAATCTACAAAATGTTAATTGTTTTATTAAAATAAGTGGAATCATACAATAGGCATTGTTATTTTTTATGTAGTACTGACCTGAATAAGATATTTCACATAAAAGACGTTTACATATAGTCCACAAGAGAAAAGTTGTTGAAAAATAGGTTAATTTAAAAAAAAATGACCGAGTTTACATACGCTTGATTCTTAATACTGTGTTGTTACCTGAAAGTTTTTTTTTTAAGTGATAGCTGTTCATGAGTCCCTTGTTTGTCGTGAACAGTTAAACTGTCTGCTGTTGTTCATAAAAATCCTTCAGATCCCAAAAATTCTTTGGTTTTCATTTTTGTGTATCTGAACCCTTTCCAATAATGAATGTATTATTTTGAGAGCCATCTTTTCACACTGAGGACAACTGAGGAACTCGTATGCAACTATTACAGAAGGTTCAAACGCTCACTGATGCTTCAGAAGGAAAAACGATGCATTAAGAGCCAGGGGTGAAAACTTTTAAACAGAATGAGGATGTGTACATTTTTTTTAATTTGCCTAAATATCATATTTTTTTCATTTAGTACTGCCCTTCAGAAGCTACAGAAGATACTTACATGTTTCCCAGAAGACAAAATTGAAATTTACCCTGATCTTCAAATTCAAAAAGTTTTCCCCCTCTCGGCTCTTAATGCGTTGTTTTTTCTTCTGGAGTATCAGTGAGCGTTTGAACCTTCTGTAATAGTTGCATACGAATCTCTCAGTTGTCCTCAGTGTGACAAATCTCAAAATCATACAGTCATTGTTGGAAAGTGTTCAAATGACACACAAAAATGTTGAAAAACAAAGTTTGTGGGACCTGAAGGATTTTTCTGAAGAACAGCAGGCAGTTTAACTGTTCAGGACAAACAAGGGATTCATGAACAACCATCACTAAAGAAAAAAAAAACAGCTATGGATTATTCAGGTAAAAACACTATTAAGAATCAAGTGTATGTACATTTTTGAACAGGGCCATTTTAATAAATTCAACTATCATTTTCTTTTGTGGACTATATGTAAACGCCTTTTATGTGAAATATCTTATTCAGGTCAATACTAAATAAAAAATAACATGCATTTTGTATGACCCCTCTTATTTTGGTAATATTCTGCAAGGTGTATGAAAACATTTGACCTCAACTATATCATGTCTCTATCAAATAACTTAAAGGGATAGTTCACCCAAAAATGAAAATTCTGTCATTAATTAACGACAAACCAGCAGCAGATGATGACATGGCGGAGAAGAATTACTGAATAATTTGGGGGGGGGGTTTCTCTGTTATTTTAGTATTCTCGTAGCTTGGTAAAATTACGTTTGATCCACTAATGTCATATGGACTATTTTACTGACGTCCCTACTACGTGTCTGGGAACATTTTAGTTGCATTGCTGTCTACAGAGGGTCAGAAAGCTCTTTGATTTCATCAAAAATATCTTAATTTGTGTTATGAAGACGAATGAAGGGTTTGGAACGACATGAGGGTGAGTAATTAATGACAGAAATTTCATTTTTAGTTATCTTTATTATTACAATTAATTGTAGATGGATATAATTTTCATTTTAGAAATAATTGTACTACTTTGGTTTGATCAGACGTTGTTATTTGTTCCAATTATTGAGAAATGCTCTAACTTCTAATATAAAAAAACTGAACAAATTATTAATTATTAAGAATAAAATTGTTCTTTTTTCACTCAAATTAAAATGTTGCAAACTTAGAAATGTTTTTAAATATTTCCCATAAATCTGCAATTTCCTATTCCAGTTATATATATATATATATATATATATATATATATATATATATATTCTTTTAATTACATCATTTTTGATGAGGAAAACAGCAATGATTTTTATTTTTAGGAATATTATTTTATTAATCTGCTACTTCTATTAGCTAAATGTGGTATACATAAATGTAAATTTAATTTTAATTTTAAAGCAGAAGCACCTAATAACAATATAAGTTTTATAAATAAGTTTTGAAAAATGAAAATACTGCAAAATGTGTTAATATTTGTAAACATGTCTTCAAATTTTTTTAGTGTAAATGTAAAAATGTAACCTAAAAATTAAAATAATAAAAAAAAAAACATTAATGTTGAATCTGTTGAATTTGACATTTTATGGTGGTAATTGTTTTGTCTCATTTTAAAACATTTTTCCCTGTATAAATAAACTAACTTAACTTAGTAGTTAATTTATTGTTAATGCAAGCACCATCTCCTCATTGAGTCTCTGTATTTCTATCCTGTTAGATTCCATAAGCAAGTTATTGTTTTGAGGGGTGAGAACCAGAAAGGTGTTAAGTGACATTTTGGGTGAAATGGAGATATATATTTGATATATATATATATATATATATATATCAAATGAAAGCTCTTGATGAACTCTTTCTACTGGCAAAAGTACAAAAATTTATTATAAATGACTGAAATCAGTGCACAAAGTCAGATCAAACTATGGTAAATTTTTGTTTTGGCCCTCCTGTAAAGTTGGTGAAATGTCACGTACGCCTTTCTGGTTCTCACCCCTCGATTTCTAAAAATTGTGACCTTGACCAGAGCACATTTCTGAAAGTCCCTACATTAAACCACAAGCATATTCTTTTTCTTTTTTAAGTTATTAATAACAAGAATGACCCTTTTGTTCATCTGATACAGTGGAGCAGCAACTGACCGCTTATAAATCTGTGCTGAACAGCATGTAGAAGTAACAAATCACCAGGAACAGGAAAATAAACATACTGATATATATCAGGGGGTTTAACTCCCTCAAACCACTGCTCCACAGTATCCGTCCTGTTATATCTGCTGAAACAGTATGGAGCTGCTCATATTTACGTGCAGTATAATCGACTCTTTAGCGCTCCCGTGTGGCTATCGACGGAACATCTTTCTCATTAATAACGCAAGGACTTCACTAACAGCTCAAGGCCACTGTCTGCTAATATGCACGCCAGGGTTACAAATCTGGGTGTCATTTCTGATACTGAATTGAAATTTGCTAAGCATATTATTGTTGTTGTGATAAATAGCATCCTCCAAATGAAAGCTATTGCAAAGTCCTCTGGGGTTATTCTGTTATACAATTCGCAGTGCGAAAACCACGCAGACGAATAAACAACATAATCAAGTATTAAAAAAACAAATGTTATCTTTATTACATCTAAATATTCTGATAGTAATAACTTTTGCCTCCATAAGGTCTCTTACATATACACACAGTTCTACATAGCGATTTATCATGGCACAGTTTTTTGTGCTTAGTAGCACAGATCACGGTTGTACAATAAACTGACGTAGTTGTACAAGACTCCATGGAACATACATTAATCTTTACATTAAGTAGGTTACAGCAATGAGACCAGACAAAATGACGTTTTTGTTTTCCAATGCACAGAACATTATTATTAGTGTTTCTTTTTTTTCTCTTTTACACTGCTATTATTTCTTCATTAGCCTTTCAGCCAATACGTAATTTAGTTACACCTTTTCATTTGGCTCAGAAACTGAGGTGACTATAATATCATGCCATTAAAAAAACATGAAAAATCAAATCATAAAAAGATGGTTCAAGTTCTCAGTAAATCAGACCTTAAACACGCTTCACTGTGTAAAAACAGCAGATACTGAAAAGTAAAGTCTTTGGCTCACACTCAATCCCAGGTCAAACTAATTCAAGTTAATTTAATGGAGCATAATCTTTCATCTATGTACACACTCCCACTCACACCTGCGCACACGCGCGCACACACCCGAATGAAAATGAATGTCGCTGCGCCGGCTTGTTTGCGCACACAAAACACGAATTAAATTTGCCGGATGATAATGAACCAGTCACTTCAAATGCAACAGCTTGTCCATACAACGATCTTGAAATCCACTGATCCAGATATGTCTTAAGGAGTAACGCCTCCTTGCAATATTCTATCTATGGCTACACGTTACATGAACAAATACGCACACACGTACGTGCCTACACCCACGAGTCGGGTGAGGCCGGGTAGGGCTGAGTTCTGTATGAAGGCCTGCGTGTGGTGGAGTAGAAGTCCACGTAGTTGGTATTGGGTTTGAGCACCTGCCTCTCGCTCACCACGGGATAACGCACCGGCTCGTCCAGGTACGCATCCTCGTAGCCCATCGGAGACGACAGGTACATTCCGAAAGTGTCATAGGTGCTTTGATTTCCCTCCTCCGGGTAGTAGAGACGACCATGCTGAAAGAGAAGAAAAAAAAAGGGCTTTTTTTTTCATTTGCATACGTAAAAATAATAACTAAATAATTAAAAAAAATAACTGACACCATTTACTGTTTTACTGTAGGAGTTTATCTGAACACGGTCGACAAAACTATATCTGAAAAAGTATAAATATGTGTTAATGTTAGTTATTTTATTTTATTATTACATTTTTATTTTTCAGCCCTGTATTATTTTAGTATTACTGAGATACTCTTAAATAAATATTACTAATACTATTAAATATTTCGTATTTTATTATTTTGTTATATTTTCATTTTTAAACATTTTTAGTAATTCTGTTTTTAATTTTTTCATTAGTTTTTATTTTATTAGTTATTACATATTTATTTTTCAACCCAGTGTTATTTTAGTACAATTGCGATCCTGTTATATAAATAGTACTAATAATATTAAATATTTTGTTTTATATTATTTATTTTATATTTTAATTTTTTAGTAATTCTGTTAAGTTTTTTTGCCATTTCATTAGTCTTCTTTTATGTCATTATTCATTTTTATTTTTATTTTATTAGTAATAACA